>JAVSBS010020008.1:11941-38295 GCA_033124195.1 Coracias cyanogaster
CATGGGTCTGCATCTAGGTCATTTCTGGAGCGGCTATGGTGCAGCTCATGGATGTCCCCCCTCCAGGGTGGCTGTCCCTTCATCAGGATGGACTGAGGCTCTTGGCATGGTCCTTCCTCATCCCATCAGCAGGCAGGAGAGGAAGGTCCCTGCCTTGCACACGGTATTGGAACTCCATCCAACTTCACCAATGCTGATCAATTACTCAATTTTTAATGTTCCTGTCCTCCTGAGAAGCTTCGTTTTCTTTTTCTTCTCCTTTTCTCACTATCACTGGCCATTGCATTTTCATCTTAATCTGCCGATAGTTCATTTTCATTTGACATATTAATCTATGCTTCTTTCTGTAAAGATAACTCATCCTTGCACGATGGCAGGAGTGCATAACCAGCACCATGCCAGGAATATTTTACTCGCTTTGAAAAGACAGGAGAATAACATGTAACCAGAGCTGGTATCACCCATCCATTTTAAGAAGCCAGAGGTTGGCAAGAGACCTGCGGGGCGATGCTGGTGTAAGAGCTTTGCTCTGGCTTGCAGACGGGTGAGACTTTGAAGCAGGAGCTGGGTGTCCTGATGCCAAGGTGGGGCTGTATGCTGCTTCCCCCCCCCGGACCATCCTTATACACACACACGTTGGCACTGGAATATTCGGCTGTTGGCACTGGATTAATTTATTTGCTGCTGTTTATCAGTTTTGCGGTTGGCTGGCATTTTTAGTGCTGTTTGTACAAGGAACAGCATCAGCGTACTACAGCAATTATTTCTGTATAAATAAGATGCTATTGGCTGCCCTGGGATGGGAGCTGAGCTGATGGCACCACCCCACCTTTGGAGGTGGTTGTAGGGGCATGGGAGGTAGCACACAGGGTGGCAAATGTCACTGAAAGGAAGATTTGACAGTAAAAGCTGCCTGGCTTCCCCTGTGCCCCTTCGCTCCCCTCTGCTGCACAGCTCCAGGGGTGCTCCCGGTGCTGTTCCCTCAAACATGTAAAAGGGCTCCATCTGGTTTTAATTATTCAAATTAGCTGACAGGGTAATCAATATAAATGGTTAAACATGGGCAGGATCAGCACTGGCTCTGCTGCAGCACCAGGTAAAAGCTCTCAAGATGGGGGATTAGCTGCTGCCCCATGCTGTGGGGGTGCTGGGGTCCTCCCTTGCCCATGGGGACTAGGTGGTACCCCAGCCTGGACTGGGGGTCATGGAGGGGAGCATGTGTCTGTGGCCACTCCGGCAACTGCAGGATTTAAAACAATAACCTGTGGTACTTCTGGCTCTGACTGCTTTTTTATTGCTAATATACTGCTAATTGTGCTCTGCTGTGCGGTAATACTAATAAAGCAAGATTTAGAAAGCGGGAGGCTTAAGAGAGTAAATCAAGGGCATGGCACAACCTCGGCAATCTGCATTGCAATTAGCCACAGTTCCCCAGCTCTGGGGAAGGGCGAGAGGCCCCACTACGAGGACCTATGTGTGGGGTCCCCATTGTACCCCAAGCTACTGGGGTGGAGGGGTTTTGTGGGTGCTGCACTCTGGGGTGGGAACCCCAGCTCCTCCCTGATGCTGGAGAACCTGTGTTCTTGTATCCTCCCTGCCAGCAAAGTTTCTCCTGACCCCTTTCTCCTCTTGGGGCTGCTGCCATGCTGCTTTTTTGCTGTGTTGCCATGGAAATGCTGCCTGCATCCATCCATAGTCCCGCATCCATCGCTGGTCCTGCAGCCGGTGAGTGCCACCAGCATCCTCTGCCAGGGCACTGATGAAGGGGCTTTGGTAGGTTTGCTTGGGTCACAGCTCCCATCTCTCCAAACAGCGGATAAAACATTATTAAAATATGAACAGAGAGCGGGAGGGAGGTGGGCACATGCGGGGCTATTCAGTCTGGCTCTGCTGGTCCCTTATTGAAGGCGCCATGCCCGTGCCTCAGTGTAGGTGTGCTTCATCAAGCCAGTGCCCGCCTCAGAGCAGGGTCATGCAGAGACAACCACCCTAATGAGAAGAGATGAAATTGCTGTGTGTGGTAGGAGGCAGGCAGAGAGTGCCGTCCTCATCCCCACCGCCAGCTAGATGCAGGCTTTCTAGGCTTTTCTAGCCCCAAGCGATGGGTGAGCCAAGGCGAGGATGCTCCCATTCCCTCTCCTCCCAAACCCTCATTTTCATCTCGTGTTATGGCATGGAAATGTTTGACTTTACAGCCTTAGTTTATATTGCCAGGAAGTAACTTAACCGTGCTCTCTAAGTGTTGAAGCTGCATTTCTTTTTGATGATTTCAAAGATTTATTAAGTTCTCCCAGGGAGAGGGAAGAAGAAGAAAAAAAACCACTATGCCAGCAAATAAGATTCAGTGGTAGGCCCAGAGAATAAACCAAAAATATATGTGCAGTGTTTAGAGATTTTGCTGGAGCATTCGCTTTCTGCTGGCTCCTGTCTGCAAACGTGGTTTGCGATGCTTGGTATTATCCTCGGCTATAGAAGCTTTGACACCTAGGGATGCTGCTTTTAAGGTTCTCCCTTTGTTTTGATGTTCGTATATAGGAGCCAAAGACAGGGTAATTAAAGGTCTGCTGTTCACTAATAACCTGTGCACCGGAAAGTGTTCAGCCACAGCTCTCGGCTGAAATTAAAACATAGTCAGTGCTCTCTGCACAGGAATCTGGAGCAGTTCCTGGGCAGTCCATGAACATGAGAGATGGGTCCGGTTCACCGCGCGAGTTAGTTGCAATTAATTAATGGACTGGCTCTATTAATTTACTCCTAAATCCAATTGTTGGGTGATGAGGTCACAGCTGGCAGAGAAGTACCGGCAGGATGCAGAGTTTTCTGCAAAGTAAATTAGAAGCATTTAATTTCAAGAATCCAGAAAAAAAAAAAAAAGTGTGAAGAAGTGATGGAGGGCTGGAGCCAGGAGAGGCGTGGCCATCTGTGAGGTGGGCGAGAGCCAGAACCAGACTGAAAGTGGAGGATTTGGGCTCTTTCCCTTTCTAGTGGTACTTTGCAGAAAGCCCTGTGAGGTTCCCCAGGAATGGCTGGGCCACGTTGATGAGCAAAGATAATTAATTGTAAACACACTGCTTTGCAACAGCAAAGAGAAAGTCTTGGCGTGGGGAGGAGACCTCAGGGAAGGGCCGAGGTTAGACCTGGGGCTTTCCATGTTGCTTTTAATTTCGCCTTTGAGAACACTTTAGCTAGGGATATTAGTGTATCTCAGTTTTAACAGTACAGTCTCAGTTTTCCCAGCATAGTGCATTAAAACCATGTTCTTTTGTTGCTGGCACTTCTTTTCAGCCCCTCTGTAGAGATGGCCAAGTGGAAGATGTCACTGCTGGGTGCACCCTGAGAGGAGCTGGGGATGCGGACAGAGCCCAGTGCAGGCAGCAGAGTTGTCAGAAACACCACCAAAGCTGCTCCCTTGCCCCTCAAACACACTAAGGATGCTCAGCTGCCTTTTCTGAAAGGCTTGCCCAATGTGGTACATTACTAGAAGATCCTCTGCTCCAAGGAATAACCTTGTCTTGCCGAGCTGAGTCGGCGGTGATGCCATCAGTTGTTAAAAATAGAGGCTGGGCTTCTACCAAGCGCCCAGCTCTTACTGTGCTTGAAAACCCACTGTCCCTCCTGCCCAGGGGAGCAGGAAAAGGCAGGAGGATCCTGGCTGGCTTTGGTTTGCTGCCACACAAGCCTCAGGCTTTGGTGAACACTGAGAAAAAGCTTAAAGATGCTCAAGAGGAGCAGGAGAGGGGCTTAAGTGCTGTAAGAGGGAGAAAAACATCCACATGCCATCCCTTATGGGTTTAAGCTGTCTCAAGCGAACCTACTCTTATTTTTCTAATTGGTACCCTCTTCTGGCACTGGCAGAGCTGCTCAATGGTGTGTTTCAGGCAGGTGCTGAAGATGGCTTCTGCTTTTTACCAAAAAGGACCGTTTTCTCCCCATTTATTCTGCAGGGAGATTTCTCTTCCATTCCTGCAGGGAACAATTCTTGAGCTCAAACTGGGGCTCTCGAGGAGTCATCCAGCCATGTGCTGGCAGAGCGGGGGTGGGAGTTGGTGAATTTGGGGACCCCCTCATTGGGGGTGAGGCAGGCTGCTGTGCTCTATCAGCCTGCTGCTCGTGGGGTTGAGCCACACGCGTGCAGGAAGAGCAATCCCCATCTAAATCACTGTCTCCCCAAACAGACGTGATCAGAAATAATTTCCTTAAGCATGGGATTATTACAGATAGATTATATATTGGCTTTGAAGGCTTTCAGATGAGCAGAAACACTTTCCCCTCATCACACAAAAGACTGAAGGATTGGAGTGGGGTTCTCTTTCTTTTTTTTTTCTCTCCTTTTTGAAATAAAAGCAGAAATGCACAAAAATAAGGCAGAGGCGAGGTGTGGGAAGGCTCTCCAAAAGAGCTCTAACAACTGAGTGATCCTCAAAGAAAGGTGAAAGGCCATGAATCGTTGTTCCCAAGGTCCCACAGGTGTTTTTCCTGTCCTCTGGCACCCAGCATCCCTCCAGCTCAGGCAAGGCGATGCTTACTGAGGGAAGCGCCTGAGATGAATCACAGTTAATCTTGGCTCACCGTTGGTGAAGGGTAATAGCTCTGCAGGCTGTTTGCTCACCTGTTTGATGAGCCGATGGAAAATCAAGTAATAGTCTTCCTCGCTGCCCCTGCTGCTCCTGTCCCTGCTCTGACAGAGGCCAAGCCACTATGTGTAGGCAGGTGATGTTTCAGGGAGCAGTGGGCAGATGTCTTGGCATCATTATCCAAAGCATACCAATAATTTACCTGCTCTGGGAACTGGTCTTCTTGTAGCTGCTAAAAGCACAGCTTTCAGTCAGGTAATCAACTCAGGCCATGTATTAGTACCCAGATGGGACCCGGGCTGTCTAACACCTCCTCCCCCCTCCCCTCCCCCCCTCCCCCTTCCTGCAACGCTGCTAGAAAGGGATTTCCTAACCTCTAACTTGACCCTTTCTCTTCTCCCCACCCTGGATGCACAGAACGGGTTTTCTCTTCCCCTCTGCAGCCAGCGTCTTCTGTATTTGCAGATTCAGTTTTGCCCTTGACTGTCTCTTCTCTGGGTTAAGCAACTCAAATTCATTCAACCTTTTGTATTCCCTAGGCCTCCTGGATTGACTTCAGTGAATTCATTAGTGGGTTGGCTCTTGGGCCAGGAGGAAGGAAGGTCCTGCCTGAGCACAGGCTCATCACTGCAGGCGAGTATTCCTCCTCTGCCCTGATGTCTCCGAGCCTTTGGAAAGGCACAGGGGATGTTTCCAGCAGTTTAGGGGGCTGCTTTGCCTCTCTTCCAGTGGTGCTAACAGCCTTCTGCCAGCCAAGAAATCAGCTTTCAGCGCCTTTGCCTTTGTCTAAGCCTATTGGGTTCACCTTCCCTGCGTGCAATCCTGCACGAGCACCTCACTGTTTCTCCCCCCATAGATATATTTAGGTATTTTCCCATATCCAATTAATTCAGCCTCCACCACCGAGGCATTCCACTCCCTCGATCCATCCTGCCTTTCATCCTCCTGCAATAAAGGCTCCTTTTGTTAGCGGCTCACTGCCGGGCCGTGTTTCTCTGTCAAGCTTGTGTAAAACACTCCCAGAACCTGGTAGATAGAGACGTTCATTAGCCTCTTTTGCAAACCTTGGTGCCGGTGAGTGGAAGGGAAAAGATTCATTATATTCTGTGGAGGTACCTGAGCCTGAGATCCCTAGATGGGAGGCAGCCGGAAGGAAGGAGAGCTCCAGCGATGCTATGGTTAGTCAGTAAAAAGTTGGGGCTATAACTCCAGGAGCTGCGATGGAGCTCATCAGAGCATCATAGTGGGTTTTTTAGCACCAGCCACTGTATTACCATAGTGCTGAGCAATGGTGCTGGGGCAACCGTGGTGGGCTGCATCTCTGAGCTCAGCCATGGAGACTAGGGCTGAGGAAATCCACACCATTTTTTTTTCCCCTTTTACCGCCTGCAAACCCTTGGAGGTAATGGAAATTTTTTCTGCTGATGATGTGTTTTATTACCATCCTCTCCCAGCCCAGGGATAACAACTGCAGCCTGGCTGGATGGTTCAGGCACCTGTAGGGAAGGGGATTTCTCTGTGGGGTTCATCCTGCACCCAGCAGGATGAGACAAGCCCTATGGAGCAGGGAAATCCTGCGGTACCATGAGATGCCTTCTCCTCTCTGTGTTTTTTGAGGCCAAGCCCAATGCTTCATCCCCAGCTTGGCTTTTCCACTGTAAAATGCCTTGTCCAGGCCCTGGTTGCGGGGGCAGGGGGGGAGGTTAGGGCTGAGAAGTTTTGGATAACTTCTCCAAAGCCCTGAGGGATGTGACCCTTCTCCTGGCCCCTTTCCCAGCAGGGGCTTGCAAGCAAGTTGTTGCCATCCCTCTCCTTTCCCTCTTCATGAATGCTCCGCTGTTCCAAGTTAGCATCAGTGGGTCTGTCAGAAAAATTAATTTTTTAATTAAAACAATTTTTTTTGGTGGTTCTTTAATGTCTGGGTCTGGAGTAATTATTAGTAGCTCCAGGGAGACTGAGCTTTAGAAAAATTGTTGGTGCTCCTGCAAAGGAATTTATCTGATTAACGTCAGCCTTCACACGTGGCTGTCGGGCGGGGGATGGATGACGGTGGGAGTCCTGCTGCTCTCAAGCAAGCTGATTAATCATGGAAAACGAGGCAGGGCTCTGCAGGTGCTGATTTTCCACCTTGGAGGTGGACCGGGAGATGAGGAGAGGCTGCGAGCAGCAGTGCGGGACACCCTTGCCCTCCCCTACCCCACATGCAGGTCCCAGAACGTGGCTGAGGAGATTGAAGTGGTGCGGAGTGATGGGTTTGTTGCTTGATGGAATAATGAGGCAGAAAAACATCCAAAGAGAGAGCAAGCAAAGCATTGGGGGGTTCTTGCCCTTATGATTGTGTCCTGGGTGGGACTGGAGGAGCTACTGCTGCCCATGGGGCTGGGGGATGCTCAGCAATACCCCTGGCCAGGTCATCCCCCACTGCGGCTGCTCATCCGGGGGATTTAGGCTTGCATGTAGCCAAATCCCTGTCTCTGTGAAAGGTCAAAGGTTCCCTGAAGGAAGCAGCTTTTCCCCCAGCTCTTCCCTCCCAACTTCTTATTAGAGGCTTATTCCTGTCCTGAAGCATAAAGGGTTTTGATTCCTCCCCAAGCTCCTGACTCTGGAGGTTTTTGCTGGGCTGTTTTAATCCCCGTAGCCCCGGCCGCTTTGGCTGCTCTGGCTTTGGGCTAGCCTGGCTGGGGGAGATTAATGGGGCCTTGGAATGAGCTCAGCACAGCAGCATCCTTAGTGAGCCAAGACAGCGGCATGAAGGCACCCATTTGCCCAAGCATCCCGCCTCTGCAAGCACCTCCTGGGACTGGGGTCCCCCGGGACACCCAGGGGAGGGAGGGAGGGAGGGAGGGATCTATGGATGGATGGATGGATGGATGGATGGAGGGGCCAAACACTGCACAGCTCAGGACCACCTTTTCCTCAAAGTACCTGTTCACCCAATTTCATCATAACATTATTGGCTGCTTCTCTAACAGGTTCTGCAGGCTCCAGGCAAATCCTACCCTTTGTGCTCAATTAACAGGCTATACCCTGGAGAGTGGGAGGTAATATAAATATTTTCCAACTAGTAATAGGACTTTTTTTTTATTCCCTTTTTTTTTTTCTGTGGTGCTGTCATTACAATATTGATTTGACATCCAGGTGTCAGGAACAGCTGGATGGCAGAAAAAATGGCAACTTTAATTCGTTTTGCAGGCAGGGAAGGTGGGGGAAAGACTTTCTTTCAGGCTTTCCCCCCTCCTCCTTCCCTCTGCAATGCTCCATGTTCTGCCCTGACAGGAACATTTATAAACTGCCACTGTGGGGAGTATTATTAACAGCTCGATTCCTTAAAGATGCAATTAATTATTCACCTGCTTCCAAATCAGTTTAAGCAGCTTCTAAGCTTCAGTGTAAATAAAACCTTCCCAACTCACCTCTCCGCTTTCTCACACGTACACACACACACGTATTCCCAGTATTCATAAAGCTGAGCTATTTCAATTGAGCCAAACGAGCAGTTATTGTAAATTACTGCAGCTCCATTGGCTTCCCGGGCTCTTCGCTGAGTTACACCAGCCAGGATTTTAACTCATCCTTGTGGGGATGGCAACTGTCGCTATTTTCTCATTTGCCATATTTTTAGGCTATTTTTGCCTCATTGTTAAATCCCTCCTGTTTTGTTGTGCTTCCCCCCCCTCTGCCCAATCTCCCTTTTACCTGTTTGCTATTTAATAAATCATCCCCTAAATGATCCCCTGACTTGAGCATCAGCTACAACACCTTTGTGGAGGGCTTATTTACTTTTATTCCCCCTCTTTTTAGAAAGATGTTGATTAGGTTTCAGCTGATGGCTGCTTTCAAAGGAGAAAATACCGAGGAGAAAATACCGGCTGTTCTCCCAGACCTTTGTGAGTAAAAGGCTGCACCAGCCCTAGAGAGGCTGATCTGGGGACCCAGAGGGGACAGGCTGCATCTTTGCTATCCTCTGGCTTCCGTGGGTTTGGGTGGACAAAGCAGGTTGAAATGGCTTTAGGGTCATGGTGTTGGGTCCCTTACAGCCCTGCTGGGTTTCATTTATTGTGGTTATGTTTCTGGGCTGAGGTTTAGGTTTCAAAAATGGCAGATATTTGGGCATTTTTGTTGACTTAGGTTTGGAAAATGGCAGATATTTGAGGAGTAAACATTTTAGGAAGAGGTTTGGGCTTTTTTCTCTAATGGAAAGCTGAGACCTGTGGTGGATTTTAATGGGAGAGGACAAGGCACAGCTCCTGAAGCACCCCACCATAGCCACCCCAGAAATGCCAAGCATCCAGGGCTGAAGGGCAGCAGAAAGGCCATGGCTGGCACCACCACTGCAGCTCTGGCCTGGGGAGGTGGGAACCCTTCTCCTGTCACCTGCTTGCTCCCTGATGGCTCCCAAGGTGCTGGGGCTGGAGGAACTGCTCACCACTGGAGATATTCAGCACCTTACCCCTGCAGCTCCCATGGTCCTAACCAGGGAAAAGCTGCAATCCCTGTGACAAGGGAGTGAGCACGAACGCCTGGAGGATTCTCATTTCTATAAATAGACTCCAAAAATATTTTTTAAAAATTAAATTGACAAAAATCCCTTTTCCTGTTGCAGGGGCCGTCTTCATCAAGAACACAGCCCCCGCCTCACGTGCCTCAAACAAGCCAGGCCAAATCTTTGCATAGATTAGTCGCTAACAATGGAGTTAATAACTATAATAGCACAAATGTCCTGTGCCTGCATGAGATACACTTAGAAAAATCTACTAGCACCAGGTAATCACCGCGTTTCACACTGTCAAAGAGATCAATCATGTGGAGAGCCCATTCATCAGTCAGCTGTGCCGGGGCTCAGCAGGCGGGGATGGAATGCAGGCAGCTCACAGTGCCCCAAAAAGCTGCTCCTGGGGGAAAGCTGGGGTGTCCCCCCCGGGGATTGGAGTGGGGCTGGGAAGCAGGATGCTGGCAGGCTCCTTTGGGGAGCTCCAGACCCAGCTGGGTGCCTGGCAAAGCCTCCCCTGCTCTCGAGGATGCTCCCTGGGATGTTCCTCTTTCTGCGGCTGGGGCTGACAGGGCTTCCTCTGCCGGAGACAGATTGTTTGTTGCTGTTTCTCCATCTGGCTGGAATTATGTCTGTCTTCCACCGTGTTATTTGTTGCCCGGTTGCCACTTGTTAACCTATCCTTTCTCCTTTCCTTTCTACCACCCTCAGCTGCGTGGTCCCAGAGCTGCTCTCAGGACAGAGTACCCGGCGTGGGATCCCAAGCCACTAGTGCCACTGGATATCCTGCCCTGAAGGAGTTTCTGCTTTTAAAAAAAGGACCTTACTCCAAAAAGCATCCAATAACCAGCAGGCAGGGCATGGGCAGCTCTCCGGCGACAGCACTGCTCCAGCAAGCAGCTGGTGATGGAGAGCCTGGACTCATTCGTGGTGAGTCCGGGGCTGGATCCTGCCCAAGAGCCACCACCCTGCACATCCCATGCCTGTGCCATCCTCCCTGCTATCCGGCAGGCAAGAAGACTGCTGGGAAAGGTCCCTGCGTGCTGCCAGCTCTGAGCTGCCAGGGCAGGATTTCAGGCAGAGGATCGTACCCCTTATTATGAGTCTCATGGCCACATGCCGCAAACCTCCCAGTGAAAAGGGAGCAAACCATCCAATCTATCTCGCGGCTCAATGGCGGTACGGGGAACTTGAAAACCCACTGCAAGCACTGGTGATGCCCCAAGGGCTCAGCACTCACTGCTGAGCTTTAACTCTGATATCTGCATGGAGCCCTTGGTGGTATGGCATTTTTTAACTCATGAGAGAGATATTATTGCAGAGCATAGCTCATTGCCCCAGGCTCAGTGATGTGCTCTCCAGAGGTTGACCTGAACTCTCCCAAGAGCAGTAAGCCTTCCTTGCAGCACTGTGGCCAGCATCCTCAACATCCCCAGTGTGGTACTGAGCTACCTCAACACCTCTGCCAAGGATGCTGCAGATGTTGCCCAACAGGTAACAGCTTCTTGGTCCTCACAGCCACTCCAGAAAGGGATTTAGGGCTGGTAGCAGGGCAGAGCAAACCCCAGGAGACCCACATCTGGCTTTTCACTCCTTTCTCCCAACATTGCCTGGCCCATTCCCCTCTTTCTCCTCCTCTCCTCCTTTCTCCTCCTTTTCCCCACTTCTGGGAGGCTGCTTGATTGCTTAGATCCCTTCATTAGCATGATACCTCCTGGAAAATTGGTAAACAGAGGCGTATGAATGAGGTGTTGATTGCAATCAGCAGGGGAGAGGGGGGGCTGAGAGCATTAGAGAGGCTGATGATGCTTCCCAATCATCCCATGGTCTGGGCTGGCTGCTGGAGAGAATCTGCTCCCCACCAAAAGACATGTGGGGTGGCCACCCCACACAGCTCATGCTGGGGAGCAGATCCTCTCCAGCAGCTGCCCGAGCATCTCTCTGCATTTTCACCCCCTCACTCTTCCCTCTCAGAAACATTGGATGCAGTCTGGCAGAGCCCATCCTCACTGCTGGAGTGGGTGGGATGAGGAGGAGAAGGGTGCCAGGACCCCACAGGGACCATCTCTGGGCTGATGGCAGGGTGCGGCAGAGTGATAGCACCCTGGGGCTCTTGGAATACAAGAGCTTAAAGGAATAAGCATGATCTAAAGCACATCCTATTATTCATCAGGGCAGACTGCAATGGAGCTGATCCCTCGCCTGTCCATTCCTCTGGCACCGCTGGACATGTCATAAGGGCAGACAGAGGATATGGGGCTGGTATCTGGCGTTGCAGAGGAGGAACTGTCTAATTTTAGCCCTGGTTTGGAGCAAAGGTGACAAGATGCAGGTGCAGGTGGTCCTACACGCCCCCTCCCCCCCCCGCCCCCTGCAGCTTCACTGGCAGAGCAGGGCCCGTGGGACCCCTCTGTTAGGAGCTCTCCCCTGAGTGATGGGTTCCCAGCCCCCCACAGGGTCCTGGGGGGTGAAGTGAGGGTGGACAGCAGGGGCAATGATGCCCATCACCTGCCCAACAGTGTCTGATTCACCCTGCTCCTGGTCTTGGGCTGCTGCCAACACGCTCACTCAGAAGTGTCTGTCATTAAGCATCTATTTAGGCGTGCAGGAGTTGCCTAATTTTTCAAGGGTGCTGCAAACCCCCAACGCCCTTGAAGTCAGCAGTTGCTGAAAGAACCCAATACCTCCAAAAACAGGTCATGGGAGACTTGGATCTCATGCCCAGCAGAAATAAGTGGGCAAAGGGCCAGCTCATGTGTCCCTATTAGCAAAGGGGGACTCGGGGGGGGGGGCATGAGAACCCCCCTGAGTGCTGGCGACCAATGCCCTGACCTCATGCAGCCCTGTATCACTGGGGAAATCCCAGGAGTGATGGGGAAACCCCTCAGGGAATCGCCTTTCCATCCCTGTTGCCATACAGGGCAGGTCTCCGCTCCTCATACCCATCTCCACCACTCTGCAAAGCTGGCCTTCACTCACGGATGCCAAACTTCTTGCAAAGCCCTGCCTAGAAAAGGCAGCTGCAATAGGATCCCAGAGGATTATTCCCCAGCTGTCCTCAGCAGGAAACATGACTACTGCGCATAAAGCCAGGAATTAAGGGAGGGCACCTGAAGACCAGGGCTCAGGCCAGGAAAAGCAGCCCTGCAGAAGGAGGCAAAACACTGGCAGTGTTTTTTTTGTTACCATGCATCTGTTATTTGACCTTATAAAACTCTATTTGTGGAGGTGGTTGTTATTTTTCGTTAAATCTTTTAATCTGAAATCCCATTAGGCTCAGCAGCGTGTTCATTTGCAAGTAGAAGCAAAACAGTTCGATGTTTGCTCATTCCTGTATCTTCCTTGCTTCAAACAGATGTAATAAAGTATTTTCTCTTTCCCTCTTGTTTCCCTTTGCGGTTTGGCTTTTTTAAGAGCCTCCGAGGCAGTTCAGCCAGGTTTGCCCCCCTCCCTGCACCACACGCTGCTTCTAGCTCTGCTGCTTTCTGGTCTGTTGAAATCAAATAAAATTCACATGATGTCCTCTGGAGCGGGGACTTCTCTTTGCCTGGCTCTGCTGCCTGGCTGCACCCATGGGGTCAAACCAGCCCCGTTTCTGCAGACCACAATGCCTAATCTTAGAATAAAACAGCATTAAAAGATGCATCCAGGGGGTGTTTTTATTAGGGGGGAGGGGATTCTTTACAAAAGCCTGCAGCCCCCAGCTCTGCCAGGCAGCAGCAGCAGCCTGTGGAGCTGACATCCCAGTCCCCAAACTCAGGGGGACATCGCAGTGGCCCTTTGCAGTGGGTTTATTCCTCCCTCCCCTGTCTCCATCATCTTTATTTCAGGAATTACTTAAAATTAGTCTTTGAATAATTCACGGGGAGCATACGGCAGTCCACCCTAACTGATTCATCACAACTTCTCTCGACTTCAATAATTCACTTTCCTGCTAGGAGCTGATGTGCTTTCCTTGTCTGTGGGTTTGCTGGTAAACGTGCCCTGCTCCTGAACCAAATCTGTTCACGAGGAGGAGAAAAAGGGGATTTAAGGCCAAGTGCCTTTGTTTTCAGAAATGCTAACTTTCAAGCAGGGTGAGAGGGTTTGCCAGGCAGCTGGTCCAGCTGTGGGAAAGGCATTTCAAGGTGAGCTGAAAATGGTCTCGGCTAGCTCCCAGAGATGCTTCTCTGGCCCCAGGTCCCCACAGCAGCAGCGAGTGTTGGCCCTGCAGCTCCCTCCTCAGTGTGAGGCTTTGGGGCTGCAGCACAGGGGGGGTCAGTATCCACCCCCCCAGCACCACGGATGTGCCCCAGCTGCACTGCTCCAGCTGGATGGGAGCCACATCCCACCACAGCCTTCCTAACGAGGTGCCTGGGCTTGTGTTTTCCACCAGCAAATGAAACCAGCATGGGTTAAATTATCCAGCAATGGCCAGTAACAGCTAATAAGAGTGAGACCAGCAACAAGCCGTGGGGATTCGGCAGCCTCTCCATCCAGGTTCTACTTATCTGAGTAAATTAGGGCTTAATTTAAAGGAAGTACAAAGGTTCCTATTGCAGTGTAGTGATGGGGCTGTGCTGGAGAATGTATGAGATGTATGGGGGGGAGAGGCTAAAATATATAATGTACAAGCTCTGTACAATAATGCTTCTGCTGTGGATCTCTTTTCCTGCCATCTCAGGAGTGTGGCAGCTGGGCAGGTGAGTGATGGGCAAGAAGGAACGCTGGTCACGAGTTACCAGTGAACTCCCAGGAGCAGAGCCAGGGCCCTGATCCTGCAAGCACTGGGGAATGCAGCTTTGCTGCCAGGCAGCCCCAGGTAGGTGCCAGTGAGGATGCTTGTGCGGGTGCCTGTGTAAGAGTGTGGCTTGTGGGAAAGGCTTCGCGCTTATGCTAAGTGCACTGAATTTAATTTTCTTGCAATAGCACTTGAATGTTATAAGGCGCTCCAGAAAAATCAGAGAGGGCCTGAAGCAAAATGCAGCGGAGTCAATTGAAGTTAACTTCCCCGGGCACAGGGCCAGGCCCCTCTTTAAAGGCTATTTTCCAGAAAGGCGGCAGATTGCCTGCAAAAATGTATTTTCAGTTGCTTTTGATTTGGCCGCTTTGAGCCTGCCCAAGCAAGCTGTGCGTGAAAAGGCCCCTGTGTTTGCAGGAGCGGGGCAGGCTGGGAGAGGCCAGCAGTACCTCCCCCCTTGCATCTCTTGAAGGAACCCCAAGAGTGCTATACGGGCACTACAGGGACCTCCAGGCACTGCAGCGTTGCCCGAGGAGGACCAAGGGTGGCCAGACCAGCTGCAGGAAGGTGGAAGGGTGTCTGGCAGCCCCCATGACATGGAGAAGGGTTTGCAATTGGACAAGGCAATGTCTGCCCCCAACATGGCCAGGGTGGCAAGAGGGGCCTCCAACACTGAGCGACCTGTGAGACTGTGAAGGGAGGCACTGGGAGAGCCCAGGTTTGGGGCTGGAGGGTCTGGGCAGGCTTGCTGCAGGTTGGGGCTGAGCTGAGCTTGACCCTGGGGTGCTTGGAGTGCTCTGTGCTGTGGGTCTGACAAGGCAAAGTATCCCCTTGCTCCACTTGTAGGGTTTCTCTCCCCTAAGGCTGTGCTTCCCACACTGTGGTGGGGGGCAGGAGGGGGTTCCATAGCTTCCCCCCACCCTTCCCACTCCTCCCACCACCCCCCAGCCTGGTGCTGCTGCTCCTGCTAGCTGCTCCCTAATTGCATTCTAGCCTATGGGGTGGGGAAGGAAAGTACTGCTTTGGCTTCCAACAAAAGATGCCCTGAACTCACTAATTAGCCACCTGACTTCCTCCCCAACCTCCTGTGACACTCCTGTATTTTCCATGCTGTTTCAGCACCACTAACGAGCAGAACTGTGGGGGCTGGGGCCCGTGGCTCCCCCAGCACCCCACTTGCCAGTGAGCTTGTGTCCAGCATCCCCAGGGGATGCTCTGCCTCTTCTCCGTTGCTCTGCCTTCTCTTTGCCATCACCCTTTTTATTTCCAGGCACTTCTTCTGGCCTACTTGCATCCAGTTCACTTTCCTTTTCTTAAATAAAACCTGACTCCAGGCCTTATTTAGTAAATAGAGCTGGGAGAACCTGGGCTCGCTCTTTCTTCTCCTGACAAGCCTTTCAGGGTGGGGGAGATGAGATGGAAAGAGAGACAGATGAATAGGATGCAAAAGCAGTGAAGAAAAATAAACATGAGATAAAGGGAGCGTGGGAGAGAAAGAGAAATGAGGCGGTTCCATAGTCAGGATGGGGAAGTAGAGGCAAGGCAAGGGGGGGGACCTGCTAAACCCCAGCCCCTGTGCATAAGGCTGGGGAGCAAACTGGGAGCACACTAGTATAATGTGGGCAGTGCTTAGTATTCCTCCCAGCTCCTCCTGGCCGTGCCGATGTGGTGATTTGGGGAGAGGGACCCAGTCAGGTGAAGAGACGGCCATGCTTTCATCCAGGAGCTCTCCTCCCGTGTACCCTCACAAATTTTCACCCTGAGGTGCAGGTTGCTGATGGAAGCAGCCGGGCACTTTAACCTGGCTATGTCTCCAGCTGTCAAATGCTGTAAATATCTGGGAGGCAGTTAATGCTGGGAAACAACGGAGGTGCTTTAAACACAGCCCAGAGCCAAACCCACCACTGGTAGGGCTCATAAATATCCCCTTTGTGTTTCTCCTCTGTCAGAAGGCAGCAATAAAATAGAACAAAAGCCAAAGCCATGATTGGGCAGCTTCAGCATCTCTGGTGCCTCCTTACCCCTTCCAGGGCACATCTAACAGTGCCGAGGAGGAAAACCCAATTAGCTGGTGGTACGGGGGGTGTGTGCTGGGCATGGGGAGCCTGGTGCTGAGATAGTGAAGTCAGAAGCTGGCACAAGAGGCTCCTGAAGGGCTCAGTGTGGAAATCATTGTTTTTCCTGTTATTTCCCTACTTTCAGCAGGCTGAGTAGCACTGAACATCTGCCTGAAGGCAAGTAACTGGCCCAGCTCTTGAAACCACCGGCTTCATTGGCAGCAAATGAAGCCCTCGGCTGAAGAGATAAAGTGAGAGCTAAAGTGCTAAAATTATCTGTGCTGAAAGTGAGTGAGAGCGCATGCTGTTAAACAGGGTACATGCTGGGGAAACTGGTAATTGCTGGTGCAGAGCAAACCCTGGGCATAACCGGGGAAGCCAGGGAAATTTCTCTCCTTTATCAATGGTCCCACCACCCGATCAGCCCTAAAAGGACCCCCAGCGCAGCAGGACCCTGTTCAGAGGCAGGCACGAGCAGCGTAGCTCTGCCCTAGTTGTGATTTTTTTTTTTTTTTAAATAAGTTGAATTCTTAGCTGGACCCAGCAGAAAAATCAATAGCAGGACTTGAGAATGAAGTTGAAATACATGGAGCTAAATTGGCTGCCCCGCAGGCAGCTGTGCGGCTTCTCGGGTGTCGTGATGTGTGGCTGCACTGAAAGGAGGGGGGAAATATATGACAATTTCAAAAATCCTTTGAAATAATCGCCTAAGATTATGGAAGTCTCTTTAAACATCAGGGGAAGAGCTCTGGATCTTTTAAAATGTGCTTTTGAAAAAGTTGTTGGTGGAAGCTGGAGGAGCAAGGGAAGCCACCTTACTGCTGCTGAAGGTGTCTAGGGAGGGTTGGAGTGGGTTTTTTCCCTTCCCAATTAGACTGTAAGGGTGGCCTGTCACTCCACCTGGAGAAACCTGATCTGCAAAGCAGCACATCAGCTTTCGCAGAAAGCCTCTCTTTCTCCAAAGTCTCTTTAATTCCATCCTTTTAGATCTGCCTTTTCAAGTGCAGCCCCAGCGACATCCGTCTGCCCTTACAATAGAACCAGTGGCCTGAATCGTTTTATTTTTGGCAGCCTCGCCTTCAGCTCCTCCGTGGCAGGGACGCAGGGCGATGCTTTCCCCCTCCTCGCAGCTGCTGAGGATGCTGCGATGCGATCGGGTTCAGGGACGGCTATTTCGGGCCTCGGAGCCTTGCCTGCCGGCAGACGCAGGACAGATGGACGCCTTTGGGCAGCAGCTGTAGGCACCTCCTAAAGCTGTGTGAGCCTGGCTGCGAGGTCCTACCAGCATGTGGCTTTAGCTGGTTCATACCCAAGTGCCTGTAGGGACAAGGCTATATTCCAGCCACCCTGCAGCTGCCCCGTGGGACACCCAGGACCAGGCTTGCCTTTTACCCTTTGCTTCTCAGGGCTGGTAAAGGCCCTCCTCTCTTCCACAGCTAGAGGAGAAAAGACAGAGGAGGCAAGTGGGGGAAAAACATGAAGAAACAATTTTTTTCTTCTAACATTTCTTTTTCAGCATAAGCCCTTCCGGGAGGAGGTCTTTAAAATTAATAATGTTCGTTCTTTTTCTCTCTCTCTATTCCCAAGACTCCTGGTTTAAATTAATGAAATGTCAAATACTATTAAGTTCCGATCATGTGTTTGTGATAACGAAGGGACTGATTTCCAGCCAGTTTACAACCACGATCCATTCTCCCCCTCCCTTCCTTTTTTTTTTTTTATTTTCCCCTCTGATTAAAACTCCCTTTATTACATTTGCTCTTTCATTGGCTCCCTTTGATTTCCATCCTTTGCAGTTCAAGGCTGGGGAAAGTCTTTTTGTTGAGCAGCAGATTTTTCAGGCTTTTTAGCATTCTAGTATTTTCTTCCAATGTCTGCTCAGGCCAGGGGTGACAGCCTCCACCGCGATGCTCTGCTGTGAGCCAATGGGTGCTCCCAGGGACCTCCCAGCCCCTACCCCTAAGGCCCCAAACACTATCATTTCTCTTCTCCCTTCCTGTTCTTGGGAACTGATTAGTTAATGAGTTTAAAAGGCCACATAAGAATCCAATGCACTGTAGCCAGCCACCTTGCAAGGAAAGAACAGCTTTGTTATTTTCCCTAGTACTGTTTCTCACACCAAGCTGGGTTCTCCTGATGGTGATTCTACCAGGATACAGTGAAAAAGAAAAAAGTCCTCTGATGGCCACAAACTGCCTCGGGAAAGAGCAGCCCGGGTCTCTGAGGAAGTGCACCCCAAATGCCTGAACCACCCGGCTACGAGTCAAGGCAGCCCTTGCTTTGCACACTCCCCGATAAGGTCATATGGTGAGGGTTGTGCAGCCAGCAGTGTTCCTGGAGGGATGATTTAGGGAAGAGTGGGTGGATGGATGGACGGACGGACAGATTTGCATGTAGGCAGCTAGATGGGCCCATCCTCTAATGCTTGGACAACAAGGTTACAAGTTGCTGTTTCTGATGGCTTCATCAGTCACCTGGCTGGCTGGGGTCTCCATCAAATGGGAAGAGCTCAAAGGGTTAATCTGTAATTTAGGACTTGAAACCAAGGATGCAGTTGTTGGGAGAGAAGAAAGCCCTGACAAAGGCTTTAGGAAATAATTTGCCTTGGCACTTTCTTCTAAGAGTGAATTGATTTTTGCTGGGCTGTGTCAGGCTGAATTATGAATGGGGGAAAGTAGGGCTGCTGCTCCTGGAGGTGAAGATGTGCTAACTAGAGGCAAGTGTGGTGGAGGCTTGGGGGCTGCCTCCTTCCAGCAGTTCCCATCTGAACCTGGATCTACAGCATCATCACCCAGAGAGCCCTTGGAGATGCTCCAGCCTGGACACAGTGGTGGCCCCTGTATCATACTCCCCAGACTGGGCCAGGAGAAGCCTTTCCTGAACCATCCAGAAGCATCTCCTCTCCCTGCCCAGCCAGAGGAGCAGCTGATGCTGGTTGCTGAAGAGCAAAGAATCGCAATCACCCTGAGACCAGGCGGGAGAGTGCAAGTGTGTGAGACGTGATTCCCCCACCACCCTGCCCTTGGTCCTGCCTGCTCACTACAGCCCTGCTAGGAAGGGACCATGCTCCCAGCCATGCTCCTGCCCTTTGCCCTGGCATTAAAAGCTCCTGGCTCTGCCTTTCTGCCCAAATCCATGTCCATCAGTCTATGCTTTATCGATCACCACCTGCTTTCCGAGGCAAAGATATTTCTGCAGGCTGCTGGGAATTGTAGTGCAGTGAAGCTGTTGGTCAGGCATGGAGACAAAGGCAGCTCTTGGCTCGCTGCCGGCCTGGTCTGTGCAGCTCCCCTTGGCAGAGCTAGTGCCAGATCAAGCTCCCAGTATGAAGAGCTCCCGGGGAATGTGGTGTGTGCCTCCAGCATAAGCTGCTTCTCCACAACTCAGGCTGCACATCCTGCTGTGGGTCTTGGCTTTTGTTTGCCGGCTTTAGGGGAGACAGTGAGAAGAAAATGAGGTCTGGGCTTTTTCTTTCCCCTCCCTTTCCCTTTCATTTATTATCGTCTCTTACAAACCAGCTCTGGCTCATCAGTAAGACCTGGGAAGAGGAATTCCTGAATAAGAGAGAGCCTGTAGGAAAGCCTTGCCTGATTGCAGTCACTTCCCAAACAAAGGGGCTCAGACTATCCACTTCTTTCCCTGCCCCTTTTCCCAGTAAATCCTCCCCCAAAGAACAGCTCGTTCATTAAGCCATCTGCTTGGTGATCACAGCTAGCTTGGTAATAAGCACTAGGTTCATCCAGCCTGACACAGCGTCCCCCAGTTCCTGGGAAGATGGAAATGCCCTGCTCCCCAGGGAAACAGGCAGACACGGAGAGAAGGAGGTTATTGCACAGCACATCCAGCTCTCAGGCGGAGGGGATGGGGGGGACCCAACCCTGCTGTCTCCTGGAGCTGTGGCTCGGCTCCCCCTAGGTAATTGTGCATGGAAATGGATTCCCATTTCTCTGCTCAATCGTCCTGTTTGCTGTCACAGCCGAATGTTTTGCATGTGCAATTACCCATCCCTGCGCATATATCTGTGGGCATGCTCAGGTGTCGCCTGTCAGCCTTCGGTGGCCACCACGCAGCCCCTTCACTCTGCGTTTGAGCTTTACTGGCAGTCAAGCAGAAGCCATTTTCCATGTGAAGCTGCAGGACCTATGGGGTGGAGAAATGGGTTGGAGAGCCTAGCAGTGCATTGAGTTAATTTAAAACCTGCCTTTTCTTCTTGTATACTAATTCCTTGGTATTATGCTTAATCTTTCACTTACTGGAGTTTTATTGGCTTCTTTCTCCCTTTGCTTCTCCAGCAGCTCCCTGGGATGTTCTGCCTTCAGCAGGAGCAGGAGGAAGCCAAGCCAGGGCTGGAGGCTGGGAACCAGACTCGGGCCAAGAGGAGCTGCTGGGTCCCACAGGAGCTCAGAGTGGCACCTCACAGTCTTCTGCTCTCGTGGGTGCCCAGCAGGTGGGTGCCAACCAATTTGCCTGCAGTCAGGGGGAGACCACTGCTGGGTCACCCTCGTACCCTTTGCCAAGGTGCTAACCACTTTAACCATCTGGAAGGGCAGGCAGGGGAATTAATCCACTCTAATTAGGACAATGGCAGCTGACATGGCAGCCAAGGGTGGAAGCGAAGGACTGGGTTGTGTGCAGCTCCCAACGCCTGCTTTAACTGCCTGTCTGCCCCTGGAGCTTTGCTCACTTCCCGCTGTTGGCCCTGTGTGGAGGGGCTGGAATTTGGCTGCCTGGAGATGATCCTGTCTGAGCATACATGGCATTGGTCATGCTTCCACTCTCCTGCCAGCAGCCACAAAGCCTTGCGTTGGAGTGGATGGCACTTCACATGAGCACCTCTTTGAAGGGTCACAGGAGGCCAGTGCAGTGAATAAAAGGCTGGTGCAGCCAGGGAAAGCCAGGCAGAGATGGCAGCAGCAATTCCTCGATGCTCATGCCAAGGCGCTATAAGCCAAATCATACAAGTGAGGCCCGGGTCCCCGTTGCTCAGCCCAGCTTTGCACCTCTGGTCTTGCCACAGCCAGAGGAAGACAGGTTTTGTGTCATGCTGTTCATGAGGCTGGGGTGCAGCCATGTGCCCTTGGATTGGTCCGGATCCCCACCGGATTGCCTGCTGGGCCAGCCCAAGAGAAACCAGGGGTGCAGGATTGCAGGGAGGGAGGCAGCAGGCAGAGCATGGTAAGGCTGATCAGCAAACCAGTGATGACGCAGTGGTGGGTGCCACAAAGTGTGGCAGGCCCATCTGATGGCATCAGGAGACCTTGCCCAGAGCATCCCCTGCCATTCCCATCACCTGTCTCTGAAGGGGATTAGCCTAAACTGTCTCACAGGGGGACTGGTGGATGATCTGGAAGAGAGAGACTATGACGGGGCTTATTTAAGCCAGGCTGACCTGAGAAACTGTCCCATCATGGTAAGGTGGGCTAATGCCAGGGAGAGGAAGATGGGAAACTGGAAGGCAAAACCTGTGGGTCAGGGTCCCGGGCCACATCCAGCCCGTGCAGCACAGGGTCAAGGGCAGGAGGTTCAGTCCACACCCAGCTGCCTCATCAGTGCCGGGAGAGCATTGCAGCAGCTGCTGCTGGGAACATCCCCCTCCCTCCCCTCTTGCTAATGAACGTAGGTGAAACTTGCTGTGCCATGACTTTAATCAGCAAAGAAAACTGCAAAGCCCTTTTTTTTTTTTTTTTTTTTTTTCCCTTTCCCCACCTGCTGAATTGAGCGCCGAATGCGAATGAGGCGGTGCTTGGGCTTGGCTCTGCGCCCGCTTCCCGGGCTAACGCAGGGAGCCAGCGTCTCCCGCACACCGAGCCTCCGCGGCTGATCCACAGCTAGCCTGGATCAGTCCCTTCCATTTCACACTGTGCACAATCATCCCCCAAGTTTAAAGGCTGCTTGCCGTGGGCGCAGCTCACGCAACTCCTCTGAGCACCCAGCCAAAAAGCTCAACCTGTGCCTGGGAGCAGGACCTGCCTGTGGCACCCAGGAGTGGCTGTGGCCATGGTGCTGGGCTGGAGGGTGAGGACATGATGCTGCAACCCTGGGAGCTGAGCCTGCAACAAGCGCTGCCGTGTGTGTGCCATGCTTGCAGCTCGGAGGAGCTTCTGGTTGCATTAGCCCATGGCTGATGTGCAGCGACAGGGAAGGGATGCACGGCTAGGCCTCCTGGAGCCCCGCACTCATGGGGGTGCTGGAGCAGTACCCCCAGGCTCACACCTATGGGTCCGTCAGCGTGGCAGGAGTAATTTGCAGCTCCATTAGCACTCAGAGTCAGCACAGCAATGTGTCCATTTGATAAGAGGCAAGTTCCACTAAATAATGAGCAGTAATTGGATTTCAGGGTTAACCAGCTTGCAGCAAAAATAGAAAAGAACTGAGAGCCATTGGATATTTCTGTTCTGGCTCATCAGACACTGGAGGTTTATCTCTGCTGAGAATAGCACAGGAGAGGTAAAGTTATTAGTGGCCATCAGAGCATGGTGATACCATCTCCCTCTTGTGTTTAGTGGGATGAGTCTGTGTGCCCTCCGTTGAGTTTCATTTAAGGCTACAGGAGTCTATAGCCCCCCCCCCCCACCGTGGGACATCTCAGCTTGTACCCCATTGCAGCACAGCAGAGAGGAGAGAAATTGCCCCTTTTTCATATGCAGGAGCACCCAACCCCTCTGCCATCAGCCAGAGGGGACAGCAGGATCCAGCAGCCCGGGGAGCAAGCCGGGGCAGCTGACAGCCAGGCGGACACCTCAGCAGGCGTGAGGCACAGTCCCTGCTGGTGTCACCTCATTCGGGTGACAATCTGGCATGGGGAAGGCTGGCACATGTGCTTAGAGCTGCAGTCCTCTGCTTCGAGGTCGCATCAGTGGAGGTGGAGCAGGCACCGGAGGCTGTCCCGGGCACTGGGAGATGCTGTTGGAAGCACCACACACAGCCACGATAGCCCGTCTGCCAGCAAGATGAATCCATGTGCAGAAAAGGGCTGTTAAGGTGGGGGGAAAGGAGAGCCTGGATTGTAAGACAAGACTGAAAGCACTTAGCTCGTTTAGCCCAGCAAAGGGGAGGTAAAGTGGGGGTATGATTACTCTCCATAAATATATCAAGCAAGTAAACACCAGGTACAGAAAGGAACCGTTTAAGCTGAAAGACTGTGCTGGCACAAGAACAAATAGGTTTAAACTGGCTAATGTAGGCTGGAAATTAGGAGACTGTTTTTAACCATGAGAGTTTTGTGAGACAGTTTTTAGCCATGGGAAGCAGAGGAGGAAATATAGCTCCTTGCTTCCCAAAGGAGCTGGACTAGTGTGTGAAGGGAGCAGAAAGCTGGCTGCCTGGAACTGCAGGGGCCTGAAGTGGGACCAGGCAGGGTCCTGCCTGCTTCAGGCTCCTTCCAGAACATGCTGGGCACATTGGGCGCTTGGGACAGCCCCCTAAGGTTGTCAGGAGTGGAAAAGGCAGCCAGTTGGCCACCGGCTAGGAAGGTACCACAGAACTGAAGCATCAGCCTCAACCTGAGTGGGACAGCTCAGAGTGCCTAGATTTGGGCTGGCAACCTGCTGCCGTCACTGCTTTTTCTGGATTTTCTTTGGAAGTGGCACACAGCTGGGCCACCAGCTCCAGATTTATCTCCTGCATTAAATTATTCTGAATTCCCTGTATATTCTAGGGCCTGCCTAAAGGATGGGTGAAGAATCTGCTGATGAGGACTCTAATCAGTTTTGAGAGCAGGTAATTTCTAAGCTAGAGATCGTCTCCAAACAGGAAATCAGATTCAGGAGATAGCTGCTTTATGCAGCACATCATGGTGGACAAGAGCAAAGCTTGCTGTAATAATAAGCAGAGCTGGAATATGAAGAATCATTACTAACATTGTGCAGTAATTACTTTACAATCCTCCTACCAAGTGGGTTTTCCTGTCTCACTTACCTCTACTGTTAATGGAATAGGAATAATTCTAGACCAAATCCTGGCACCTGGGCAGGTTTTTTGGATGCCATATCTCCTTCCTGAAACCAGAGGAAAGACATTCCCTGCCTTCAGTGAGTTTTGCGTCTGGCACTGTGCCTGAGATCATAGTAAGACACAAAAGCATCTGATGGAAGCGACCACTGGATGGAGCCTCAAAGGTCAGAACAACACCCTGTTCTGGTACAGATGGTGCTCGCTGAGTGAGAAATGCTGAGCACGAAAGCAGTGAGCATCAGCACTGCAGCGTAAGGTACAGAGGGATGCTGCCCACACTTCGGTGCTGGGCAGCGATGCCCAAGCACACCACTCTGCTCCCGGCTCCATACCCCCGAGTGAGCTGCCTGCACCCCTGCCTGCTCCAGCCGCCGACTCTGCCTGCCCTTGCTGTAGTTTCCTTGGGGCAGGGAGCTGCGGGTGCTGCAGCCCAGCCGATAGCCCGCGGCCAGGGCCACCTTCACACCGGGGGCTGCACAGCCTGGGATGCTCTGTTAAACCTCACCAAGCTCATTGCTTCATTCCAGCAAGACAAAGAGATAACTGTGAGAAGAGAATTCCAGTTTTGATTAAAACCCACGAACCTGCAAGCCTCGGTTCCCACTTGAATAAAGATGAGGATAATATTGGCAGGAGAAAACGAAAACATCTGATGGTATCTGAAGTGAGAGTGTGGCAGCTTTGGGAAGGGGGGGTTGCAGCTTGGCTTGAGGAAGGGAGCCCAGTGCCTTGCCCCCGGGGCAGGGTCCTCTGTGCCAAGCCCACAGTGGCTCCTCTCCCCCCAGCCCTGGGAAGGGGTAAGGCAACCCCAGCCGGGGGGATAAGCTTAGATCTGGGAACAGAGCAATACATAGTTCAATCATCTTGCAAACTTGCAACAGAGCACCCCGAATGCCAGGCAGCAACGGGGTTTATGGATGGGGTTATGAACGTGCTCTGTGGAGAGGGTTGCTGAGGGAGGGGGCTCTGCTGAAGCTACGAATGCCTTTCCACAAGGATTTGTGTCCTCTGTGCTGGGTGGCCCATGCTGTGGGCATACAGAAGTGTGCAGGACAGGGTGTAAGTTGGTCTTGCAGATAAATGGTTGAGGATGCTCCTGTAAGGCCAAGTGGGCTGTTTGGGCAAGGGGTGCAGTGGGGAACAAGGAGAGGGGCTTCCCCCATGGACAGCCAGGCAGCGCAGAGCTGGCAGCACCATAAGCTTCAGGCAGAGTTTTTAGCACATGCCAAGCACCAAGGAAGGCTGTGGCTTCCCGCAGATCCTGCCAAGATGTCATACGGATAAAATCTTCCTTGGAAAGCCCCCGTGGCTTGGCCCATCATCCCTCGAATGCAGCGGGACTAGATTTCACTGGGGAAGGTGCAGGGCCGTGGATAACCTGCCCCAACCACGACCAGCTCTTTTCTCCCCGAGGATGCAGGAATATTCCTCCGTACCGGGCTGACACCACTGCCAGGTTGCTGGGGTTGGGAGCACGGCTGAGCCCCGACAGCTCGTTGCACTGATGGCTGCAAAGGCAAAGCAAAGCTGCTTTAGCAGCCACCAGCACGCCGAGCTGTCGGGGCTCAGCCGCATCGCATGCCCAGCACCCAAGGGAAGCCGGGGCGGGTGACAAACATCTCCGGGGGGTACCGTGCATCCCGGAGGAGCAGGTATCAGGCAAGCCCCGAGCTGCCTGTGTGGACGCTCTCCCTTTAAAGCGACACCGGGCCCGGGCGCGGAGGGGAGCGGGAAGGCGGGGGCGGGCAGGGGGCGCGGCGCCTCGGTACGGCGGCGGCGGCTGCTGCTGCGGCGGCGGCGGCAGCAGCAGCAGCAGCAGCAGGAGGAGGTTCCCGGTGCCGCGGCGGCGAGCGGAGCCTTTGCGACCGGCAGCAGCCGCAAGCCCCGGGGTATGCGCTCGCCGCTGCCGCTGGAGCGGGGTCCGGGTAAGCGGGCGCGGAGGAGCGCGGAGCTAAGCGGAGAGCGGCGGGGGAGCGGGGCGAAGGAGCCCGGCCGAGCGGCGGAGGATGCGCCGAGCCCCGCGGAGCCGAGCCCAGCTGCAGCGCGGCGCGTCTCGCCCGGCCGCCGCCCGAGCCCGCGGAGGTAACGGCGGAGGGGGAGCGGGGAGCAGGGCAGCCGCGCCGGGACGGAGCTGTTGCTGGGGCGGGGGGAGCTCCCCGGAGACCTGCCGCTCCTCGGAGCATCGCTCAGCCGAGGGGACCCGGCTCCCGGGCAGCGCGGCCGGGCTGAGGGAAGGGCCCCCAGGGGCTCCTCGGGGCAGGCAGATGGGGCCCGCCGTGCTCTCGGCAGCCCCCCCTCGGGCCGCCCGCCCACCGCCCGAGCTGCTGGAGGCCCAGCCCCGAGCGGTGGCGGCTGCTCAGCGCCAACCTCAAAACCGCCGCGGTCGGAGCTCGGCTTGCAGGTTCGATGCATCCCGTAGCCTCAGGCAGCACGCACTGGGGACGGGCAGAGCTCGGCGTGGGGCTGTCGGCGAGCCGGCGGCCGCTCCCCGGCACCGGCCAGCTTGGGGCTGGCTGCAGGGGCACCGGGCACCCTGCGCTGCTGCGAGCCAGCCCCTGCCT
>JAVSBS010020010.1:0-10823 GCA_033124195.1 Coracias cyanogaster
GCTGGCCAGGCCGTGCAGCCGCGCCAGCCCGGCCCGGCCGGTACCGGCGGCCGAGCCTGAAGTTACGTAAAGCGGCGCGAGCGGCACTGAGCCGCGGCCCCTGCGGCCGACGGCCCCGCTCCCGCTGCTCCAGGGCTGCGCCGGTCGCTGCTGGCCGCCTGCGAGGGAGCTGCGGGTTGCGTGCGAGTCTCTTCTGTTCCCGGCCCGCTAAAGCCCAGGCAGAGGTAGGCCGCGCGAGCACGTCCCGCTCTGGAATCGGGGACGGGGCGTGAGTTAACTTCAGTTGTTTCTAATTCGGCAACAGACGCTGCGGGGCAGGAATCGCCCGCGTGTGTGCGAGGTGTGAGAAATAGGCCCCGATTTTGAGTTCATAAACGGGTGAAATATGTTGTTAAGTAACTCGATTGAAGTCGACACAAAATGATTATTTTTTAAAAAAAAAGTTTATAAAGCCGCTTTCAGCGAGTTGTCTCTGAGTATTCCACCTGGCGTTCCGTGGTAGCACTTAAATCCTGAACAACAGAGGTCAGCCTGACTGCCTTGTCCAAACAGAGGTAATGTATGTAACCAGATCACAGACAGTATTGAGGAGCTAAAAGTATTCTAAATTCAGTTAGAACTGTCAAGTAAGGATGGTTGTGTTTCTAATCTATTACCCTTGAATCTGGTGGGTTGCATGTTTCTCACTGAGCACGGCAACCATTAAAAGGTTTGGAATTGCAATAGCTGCATGCCGGAGGCAAACCCTTTTTAAGTGGTTTTATTATACCCTATTTGCTTCACCCGCAAAAAGGGAGGTGTCTGTCATAAACACCCAGTAGAGTGTAGGTTGCTGTCATGCTGCTCTGCAGCATGTGACAGTAGGGTGTCTGGGACTCCTATCCTGTTTCAGATCCAGCAGGTCAGTACTTCCAGCAAATGTTCTCTTCTTTTTATTTTATTCTTAACTTACAGTTGGGAATCAAAATAAACCAAATACAGAGTTCTGAACGGGAAACGAATTTCTTACAAAAAGTAAATACCTAGAGAAGAAAGAGAGTGCAGTGGCTGCATAATCTCTTGGGTGTTGGAGCGATGTTTGTTCTGACGGTTGGTGTGGTGCAATGATTCGACTTGTTTAGAGCTGTGACATGTGAGATGATTGCTTGGGTAGTAGCAGCACTGAAGTCTTTGCTCCTCACTGCACCGATGTAAACAAGAAGCAGTATGCTTTGTATAAAAGTTTATTTTCAGTTCCTTTAACTGCATGAATTGGCAGTAAAGTTCTGTATTCATAAGAAAGGCTTGTGTCCTAAGGTTGTGGTCCTCGTTTGAGCATTGCATTGTTTTCTCTCATGTTTGGCATTTACAAAGTTCAAATTTATGTGATTTTAAACCCTGTTGTGATTCATACCATGTAAATATTTTAGATACTTGGAAATTGTGATACTTTTACCATTTAAAATGCATTTACATACATATATATGTATTTATGTAATGTCTTTATATGCATGTTTTTATGGTTTTTTGAAAAAAAAAAAGACACTGTGTCTTCTGTTCCCTTGACCTGACATTTCTGTTACTCAGAGGATACTCTTCTGTTACTCTTCAGAGTTACAGGAATCTGGCTGGGACACTGGTAGCATCAGCCTCTTTTACTTGTCTGTGGGTATGTTCACTGTGCCAGACTGAGATGAGAATATTGTGATCATCACAGCTTAGTATGCATTGGCTCACCATTTGGGATGGTCTTGCAGAGTACAAAAGAAACTAAACCAGAAACTGTAGCCTGGGAGCAGACCTAATGCAGTCCAGCTGCTAATAAGCATTCAGTCAATGGCACCAAATTACAGCTAGCCCGACAGAAAAGCTGCTGAGCCATGTACAGTGTAGACGTTGGATTCTTAGCACCAAGTGCTTTTACTCTGCAGGTCTGTTTATGTTGAGCAGTGTTGCTTGCCAGTACAGCCTTTCAGTAACGCATATGCATTTAAGCGTAGTAGTAAGTGTATAAGTTCAAGAGAGTAAAGTTCTTGACTGGCATGTCACTTTAAAGAAAGAAGTTCTAGAAAATACAAGTTCTCAAGTAGTGTAACTGGTGAAAATGTCAGGTTGGGGGTTTTTGTCTGTGGTTTGTTTGGTTCTGTTTTCAAAAGGTGTTGAAAATCACAGGCGCTTTTTTCTTCTCAGAATTCCATGAACTCCTGGGTGAACTTCACTGAATTCCCTGAGATACAGGCCTATTTTCCTTTCCTGGTTCAGATTCATACAGTCATACAGCAGAGGATAATTTTTTTTATTTATTTTAAGATCCTTTGATTTGTTGTGAACCTGCTCTCAATTGGGTTCTTCTGTTTATAGGGATTTAATCCACACCTTCCGGGAACATAAGATGAGTGGGGCATTAAGAGGATGCTCTCAGTTTCTTTTGCTGGTAACGTGGAAGAGTTGCTAAAGTGGCAGGTGAAAGAGGAGTTACTTGGTTCAGTGTTTTATGTGGCTGAGAATATTGCTGGAGAAAAACTAACAGAGAATACTTCAAGTGTTGATATTTCTATCTCTATTTTAAAAATTGTAGCAAAGTTTATTGTTTGAGACAGAAAACAGATTCACTTACTGAGGTACAGGTGGAAGAAGGGTTTTAGATCTTGGTCTAGCTCCAGGAGGGTGTCTTGTCTCCAAGACAGGTGTGACTTGCTTCTTTCAAATTATGTGAGGCTGAAGCAAGTCAGCTGTCTGACGTGGAGTTCAGTCACACAGCCAGGCACAAGACTGTGCTGCAACAGAAGGTGCTGGATTGTCCAAATCCTGTTCCTGACCAGCAAAGCCAGTCAGCTGGAGTTTTTGATACTGATGCTTCTGCTCGCTCAGATGCTGCCGAGTGTCCAGGCTGTAGTTGGTGTTCAGTGCTTCCGATGAGTCACTGCTGGTTTGAAATTGTTCTTTTTGGTCAGATTCCTTAATCTTTCTGACTTGGCATGTGTGAAGATTTCCCTCCCTAGCTGAAATGATGAGGAAGTTTGGGTTTTCCTTCAGTCAAGGAATTATTTAAAGAGCAGTTTTCAGTCTTTTTTGTTGATGCTGGTTCATTTCATTTTTATTTCCTTATTCATGTTCTGTAAGACTTACTTAGAGCAAGAGAATGAAAGTATCACTTCACCCTGGCAATTAGGGAACTCACTTGGTTTTTTGCTCCAGTGAATCATTGATTATACACGTGACGTGAATCAGGTTGATGGTTTCTCATTTCACAGCCGCCTGCAACCCTTTGGTTGATTGATACACTTTTGAAGGAAATGGGTGGTGACTCCAATCCTGTCAATCCAAAGAGATGGCATCAAGCTTGCATTTTGTAAGAGCTCTTCTCTGGGCATTTTGTTAAAATGAGGAGATGGTGCTTTTTTGGCAGTTTGGTATTTTTGCCTTTTTTTAAATGTACATGCATGCACACAAAAGATTAATTTTGGCATGAAATGGTTTTCTTGAGAAAAAATACTGAATCTTTCATTTATCTTTTTTCCCCCAAGCTTTTGTTTTCCGTTTTAATCTGCTAGAATGGAAACGTAGCTGCTATTACAACACTGCTTTTGATGTGCATGATTGTAAAACTTTAATTGCTCCAATTCAAGCCACACAAAATGTGCCTAGTTAACATTGTTACAAGTGTCTGTGGCACTGTATGCAGCGGGTGTTTTGAAATAATATTTTGCTTTGAAAACAGGCCCATTATGCTTCAGTGAATATGTAATATATGCAAATGTATTTTTCACCTAAGTTGTTTACTGTGTTGTCTTCTGATTTGTCACATGTATATTGTTGTGTACACGTTTGGCTCATGTAGTCTGCTTTGGATATCTTGGCAGAAGCAATTCTGAGGAAAGCTTTTGTACTGTTTATATTAAAGTCACTAAAACTTCACTGGCTTCTTACATGCCTAAAAATTGCTGACTTTTTTAATAAAACAAAAGAGCCCTTAAATTATAATGGACAAAAAACCCCCCTTCTCTTCTGTAATCTTACTTTTTCTGTCATTTTAATAGCTATGAAAGACGGAACTCCTGTAAAGCTGTCCATCAAATTGTAGAGTTAGCATTTAAAAGCAGCATTTTATATGAATCCAAGTCAAAATGTTTAACTGTCAGTACTGCTGTGTACTATCTCAATGCTGATACAGATTATCCCAAAGCAGTATCTTAGTGTTGCTTTCACTTAAAAATTCCAACAATATTTTCTGTCCTTCACTGCAGGTACTGTTCATGAAAAGAAGACAAAACATGGCTTACATAATGAACGAACCCTAAAATTCTGGACCAACAAGTGAGGGTTTTTTCTTGAAGGATGGCAACACCATATGTTCCTGTTCCTATTCCTATTGGAAGTTCATCATCTAGCTTTACAAACAGAAACCAAAGAAGTTCTTCTTTTGGGAGCATCTCAACAAGTTCCAGCTCCTCAAAAGGACAGCTGGAGGACTCTACAATCGGTAGTTTTAAGAAGATGAGCGTTCCTGACCAGATCGGTTCTACATCTTCTGTGTGTAGTAGTCCACTTGTTAGGACCAAATTTACAGGTGTGGACGCATCCATAGAATACTGTAGTCAGCCTGTAGAAGAAACTGAGCAGAATACAGATTCCAGGAGCTGGGAAGATCGACCGTCCACACCTACTATACTTGGTTATGAGGTGATGGAGGAAAGGGCAAAATTCACTGTAAGTTTTGGGGAAAGTATAATTCGTCTTGTAATGGCAAGATAATAATTGAATGTACTTTGCATGCTCTTTCAGTAATTAATCCTGCAGTTCAGGGATCTTGGAGTACTCTACAAATGCCAATTTAGCTTCAAAGTACTGACATCTGACAGGAAAATACCATTCTCATTCTACAGGTGGGAAAATTGAGACTCAGAGGCAATCTTTCCTGTAATTGTGTACATGGAATAGAAGGAATTCCTTCTACTCCAGGTATCAATTTCTGCTAGAAAAAGTCAGTAATTTCTTGCAAAATTACAATTCCTTGTGAAACTGAACTTGTAGAAGTTCTGGATAGTTACACATCTTAAACAAAATGGAGTCTTTGATGTAAAATGAATGATCAGACACCCTGATACTAGCCTTTTACAGTTATTAGTAACATACAGTGTTTGCATTAAAGTGCAAAGATGCAGTTTTCAGCTCCTTGCACTTCTAGGTTTAGTTTCTAATAAGGGGAAATCTGTTCTGAAAACATCAGACTAGGATCTCACACGCGCAGTATCTCATGTCAGAACACCAGCTTAACAGATTTGTATCGATTTTTCTCAAAATGTACTGTAGCTGGCAATGCTCTTTTTTTTACATGCCATAAATAACACTTTTGTGCATTTGTTTTTGTGGATGTGGTTGAAACAGTTCTTTGATTCAGCAATGCTTGTGGGACTGATGGAAGTTGTTTGTTACGAATTGTTAGGTTACTTCCAGTAGGTAAGGAGGAGGAAATAGCAGCCAAATTTTCTTTCTCATGCTTTCCTGTAGATTAGAAAAATGTGGAATCTAATACACTTATGACAGTTGAAATACTAATAAAATTATGAAGTTCTTTTTGCAAACAGTTAAATAGTGCTGCTTTTTAATTATTTGAGAATGATGGCCTCGTTCTCAAAAGGATGAGAATGAAGTTTTCCAGTTTCTAGCATCTTCAAGATCCAGACTTTTTTTTACATGTAGATTAATATATTTCTTTTAAATAATACCTTCAAAACTAACACAATTATTTGTATTGTTATATTGATAAGGGTTAGTCTGAAAATATGGCAAGGCATATTCCAGTGTGTGTATAAGATGTTCTTCAACTGTAGTTATAATGACAACTTGACTCATTTTATGTAGAGTGCCAGGTTACAGTTCAAATGAAACATTTTTCATCGTTAAAATGCTTGGATGCATTTTTGCTTTTTCTGAATTCACTTGTGTTGCTGTACTTGTTTTTGAAAGCACATAATTAACTCTTTGTTTTCAGTTGCATGTGGAAAATAAGCTTGTTATTGTAAATTTAAGTTGTTTCTGTGGTACAAAATCAATGAGATAGAAGGCTAGAAATTAAAATGAAATCTCCTGTAAAAGAGAGAAGACTCAATTGCTGAAGTTTTGTTAGCATCTCATAGCTCCTGAAAAATATCTGAGTTACTTCAGCTGGGTGAGGTACTGGCTTCAAGAGTTAAGTGTTAGTGTGTGTTGGACATGGCTGCTGAAGCTTATGGGCAGCAAACCCTAGGCTGAAAAACCTCTCTGTAGGCAATTGGTCTCAAATGAGTTAGCAATCCTGCAATGTTCAATTGGCAGGTTTTTTTTGTTCTGTATAAAAGTAGAAATGATAATGAGGTGGTGAATCAGCCAGAGATTGTTATTGTCATATTCTCATTGAATATTTTGTGTTTGTGCAATAAGGCAATTCAGATTGACTGCAACTACATAAATTTGTTGAATTCATTTGTAGTTTTTTTCCAAGACCTTGTGTGAAGGAACTAACAGTTGGTTTTGTGATACTCTACTTTTTCTTGTTTATTCATTACAGATCTTAAGGAAAAAAAATACAAAACAAAACAAAAAACCCTCTTCTTCAACATTGGCAAGAAACTAAGAATGTTTGTTTGAGGTTGACCATGATTTTTTTGGCCAGTGATCACAAGCTGATTGTGCTCCTTATTACAATGAAGTTGACCGTAATTTGTGAAGACTTTTCTTAAGTTGTTTAATATTTACTTGAAAATGATTCAAAGAGAGGGTCAGACACTAACTGGATTTTTCATGGGTGCATTGGTAAGCAGTGCCTTTGCAGAACTTCTAGTAGAAGAAGAGAATAGAACAGAACACTGATTAGCAAGTAAATCCACAAGCATATTCCCGAGCTTCCTGGTCTATGTTCTGTGCCCTAGCAAAGTGTCTTCAGAATTTTATATAGCAGTTCTGCTTTATGAAACTTTCATAAAATAGAACAGTTCATACTTCTGGTAAGTCAAGAAAGCTAAAAACATTTGGACAAATATTCATACAGAAAATGCAAGACAGAAGAATTACATTTGAGTTTTGGCTTCATGGGCATGTCTTTGATGTAGACAATTCATGTAGATTGAATTTTAAAAGCTAATAGCTTTTTGTTAATGACTGAAGTATTGCCTCTTTCACAGGCCATGACTTCCATGGATGATGATGCTTGAAAGTGGAATTCCATGTTTAAAAAGTAAATAAGAGAAGCACTTTATGAAAAAAATGCTTTTAATTTGCTCCATAGTTACTTGTAGTTCATGTAACTGTCTGCAACTTGATATATTACAGAATACAAAAATGCTAAAAACAGTCTCACAGATGTACATAAGTTAGCTAGTGCTGGGGTTTGTCACATGCTGGGACTGCAACAAGAAAAATACATCTAGCAGCTAACACAACCTACTGTAAAAACATGAAATACTGGAAAAGATTTTACTATGCAACAGATTAGAAAATGTTTTAAATAGAATTTGGTTAAATACCTATAAAGGATTGTTTATCAGTATGGTTCTACAGATGTGTTTTCCTTCACTGTCACCTAGACTGGGAAAGCTAACCTAGTAAAACTGCAGAGCCTCTTTTTCCTTACGTTGGAGAAAGTAAGATTGTGACATGAGAACCCTTCTTTTCTAGACACTGTTTAGTATTTTCTAGTTGAAGTTGTGTGTTGTTAGATTGATTGTGTTCAGGCATTTGAGTATCAGTCCTCTTAAAAGGTAATTGTTTCATTTTATTATTATTATTGTTTTATTTCTTTACCCGTTTGCTTTTAAATACAAGAATAGTACTGCTGTAGTGTTGTCTTACTAAATCTGATTGACAATCCATTACTTCAGCTCTACAGTGCTAGTATAATCTTACTGATGCAGTTATCTAGGGAAGTGGTCATATTTTGCCTGGAAAGACAAAACCTAATGTTCAAGACAAATGGAACCAAAGGAGAATGTTATTTTTATCCTGCATCACTTTTCCTTGTGAAGCAAGTCAGATGAGACATTTTAAAACAATATAATGCTCAGTACCTGATTATTACAGTCATCTTAAAAACAGATTGGCCTCAAGGATTAATGAATAATTCAACAAAGGTTAAAGTAGATCACTAGAGCACACTTCACTTACCTCTTTGAGACTTTTTTTTCCTTGGGAAGAAATGTGGGTGCAGTTTCACAAACCCTTTCTTACAGACAAAAAATAGTTAAATGTGTTTAGGAATTATAGAAACTCAGTTTCTAAATTCTGAAATTTGATTTATACTGTTTCTACTGATGATTATAGCTCTTCTTTTTTTTTTTATCCCATTAAGCATTTTTTTTTACCCATGAGCTTTGTGTCGTTAACAAATAAAGGATAATTTCAGCCTTCCAGCCAATGCAGCATGTGGTTCTGCACATTTTTCTGATATTCCTGTTTTTCACATTAGGTATACAAAATACTGGTAAAAAGAAGTCCAGAGGAAAGTTGGGTGGTTTTCAGACGGTACACTGACTTCTCCAGGCTTAACGACAAGGTGAGAATTGTACACTGGTAGATTCTCAGCTGATTTGCCTCACTCTTCTTTCGTGTTTAAATTTCCTTTTTGTCTCACGTTTTACCACTTTTTTGGTCTGTTTTGCTGCATATAAAACACACATTAATGAGTGAAAAGCGTACGATCCCTCATTTTTTCAAAGATATGTGAAATAACTACAGCTAGTCTAAAGAAGGTTTTTTTTCATCTGAAGCTGTTAGTATGCTTCATACTTTATATTTATTCCTAGTCTAGGTGATAAAGGAAGTTAACTCTTTAACAGTTGTATCCCGTGCAAAAAAACTAACAAAACTAGAGGTCTCTATTCTCTTTCAGGAATGACCCAGTAATTATTCAGTCCTTTTCAGTGCAACAAATTCTGCTTTTTTTTCATGATAACACTGAAGTTACAAATAACTTCTTATATTCATGAATGTTGATCAATCTTCAGTTATTTTCAGTGTCTTTGAAGTTAATTGTGGAATATTATATCAGATCTTTAAAGCTGAAAACAGAGGTGCTAGGTAAATAGGTTCTGTCAGCAACTTAATATTTTTAGAACACTTGAAAGCAAAAAAAAAAAGCAGACTGAAAAACTGTCTTTTGTCTTTTGCTGTAATATTAACAGAAAATTTAATCTTAGTGGATGTTGGAACATGACAGAATTTGAGGGGCTAGGAGCAAAATAGATTTGGCTAGATTTGTAGGAGGAATCTCCTTTGTTAAGAAGACCTAACGGGTTGGAGAAGTACATGAAGAATACTCTTTGGTCTCAGCAAATGGTGGGAAAAGAACTTCATAAAATTTATTACTATGCTGGTAGAGATACTGAACAAATAATGAAATGGCCAGTCTGAAGAACCAGGAAGTTAATAATTTTTCCCTGAGACTGTGCCTTGTGACATTTATAATCTGTCGCATGATGATGTAGGAGAGAGACCTCTAGAAAAGATTCTGGATCCAAGCAAGCAATCACAGCCAGCATAACTTGCCTGACCCTGCTCTGTCTGAGGAGTGTTCAAGAAAGAATGTTGAAAATCAGTCTGCTGACAGTAGCTAGCTTTCTCGTACTCTCTTCATCCCCAAAAGGAATAACCTGTGGGTAGGCGTACTCTTTCCTTAGAAATAAATTACATGATCTATATAACCAGACAAGTGAAATTATCATTAAGGAGAAATCTGTGTGGTAGAAAAGCTTTCCCAGCATCTGTGTTCTGCTCTACAACACAGGAAGTCATTGTGTTACCTTTTCTCAGTTAGGTTCTATTCAGTACTTGCTTAATTTAAGAGGGGTTATGGAGCATAGTGGATATTTACATATATGGTATTAATTATAGGTTGGTAAGAGATGAAGGAACTTTGGATGACCAAAGATACACAAAAGTATCAAGAGTCTAATATCAAGATGAAATTCAGTAAGAGAAGAAAAAAATGCTTTGACAATAAGGTATTCTATAAATAAGAAATTAGTCATTATAATAGGCGATTTGAATATACAATACTTGTGCTGTTAAAAAGTACCCTTTTTGTGCTGTGAAATGGTACTTGCATGAGTGTAGGTAATCCACAAACATGGTTCTTCCTTTAAGCTGTGTAGAGAGATTCTAGCTGAAATACAGTATCTGTTTTAACTTTTTAAAAACTTAATCTGCTGAAAGAGCTACCCATTAGTGTATTCCGTAAGTACAGAAAGAGTAGTTAAATAAAGCTTGTTGTCAGAAGGCTTAAATTTTGCTGTGCAAGGATCAGGACATCCACTGAAGAATTACCTTGTAGCCATGTAAACTTTGAGCACTAAACTGTTTTCAGGACAGATGCTGGAATCCTCCTCACTGGAACATTCATGTGAATATGTTAGGTGTATGCACTGCCTCCCTGACAGAAGTTGGCTTGATCCTGTCTTCAGAAAAAGGTTAAACAATTCTTGTAGCAGTTGGAGGAACGTTAGGTTTTCTAAAACCTGTTTGCTTTTTCCTGTTGGTTGTAAATCTTCTTTGAGATTTTTCTGTCAAGCACCCCTTCTAAGAAAAGCCATCTAAAAATTGTTTGTTTGTGAAAGCGTTAATGTTTTTTAATCTTCATGCGTATTAGAAAAATAATTAATTGGTACCCTTGGACAGGTCTCTCATTATATAATTTTGAGCTTCTATTCACTTGCATATTACTTTTCTGAATTTGAATTAAAAAAAATAGGTTTCTGGGATTGAGTATACCGTGTTAGATTTAAGCAGCTCAGAAATACAGTTTTCTATGTTACTACTGGGGTTTGAGCCACATCTGTGCATATTGAAATTTTAATATTCTAGGTATACAA
>JAVSBS010020010.1:10847-28444 GCA_033124195.1 Coracias cyanogaster
TCAGAAGTACCTCATGCCTATGTTGTAATTCATTCTGCTAGCCCCTCAAAAAAGATGAGTTGCAGAGTTGTAGGTCTGTAATGGGCTTTTATATATATATATATATGTTCTTTTTTTTAAAACTTATGTAGTACTTATTCCTGAGTACATTAGAAAAAACAACCACTGAATCGCTTACTCATCTGATACATTTTACTTATGATTTCCTTATATTTACTGACTCTAAGGCATTAAATAACAGACTCAGAGATATTAAATAGCAGAGTATTTCATTCCTATTTTCATATAGTAAATTTTGAGAGGTCATTTGATTCTGTAATCAACACAGCAAGTGACAGAACTGTGTCCAAAACTTATGCTACAATTTAGATTGTGCTTATGATTGAGACTTAACCTTGTGCTTGAACTTGACAGAACACAGAAAGATCCTGTAATTCTGCGTGAGTCAGTCCCTGTGTCAAATTCAGTATTTAATCAATATTTTTTCCTTGGTTTTCTTTGGCTTTGATTTCTATTTCAGCTAAAAGATATGTTTCCGGGCTTTCGGTTGGCCCTTCCACCAAAACGCTGGTTCAAGGATAATTATAATCCTGACTTCTTGGAAGATCGACAGTTGGGACTACAAGCATTCCTCCAGAACCTAGTAGCTCACAAAGATATTGCTAACTGGTAAGTGATTAAACTTTGCTTGTGTGTGTAAGGAATTTCATTGATGTTTGTGTTGTGCATCTGGTCATTATGTGAATTACTTGGTGTTCTATTAAATTAATCCCATTTTAACCCAAGCGAAAAAGGGGAATTGCAGTGTTTGAATTGTACATTAACTACTAACTAAAAGCTGTAATATTTAAAATGTTAGACTAATCCCGTGTTTACTCCTAAAATGTTACTTCTGTATGCAATGAAGTGCAGGAGGCTCTTTGAACAGTATCTCTTTTCATACAGTAGAACATAATTCTGGCAAATGAAATGTAAAATCATTTCAGTATAGGACAAAAGAGAATTTTAGTAAGGAAGTTGCTAGAGGCAGAGCAGTTAGTTCGAAAAACCTTCTGCAAAAGCAGAAATAAAGTTGTGAGGTTGCTGTACCAGGAATTCTTTGACGAATGGATCTGAGGAACTGCCTTCATCTTTATTAAAAATTAAGAGTAAGGAATTCCACTAGAGCTCACAGCATTCCGTCAAGAATTTTAAAGAGACTAAAATGTAAATTGCTGAGCTGTGGTGTGAGATCATATAAAGCTTATACCTAATTTACTTTTTAGTAGAATGGCTGTTACTGCATTTGGCACATTTTTATAAGGTATTTGACTGTTGAGTCTGGAAACTAGAGATCAGTAGGTCTGACTTCTGGTACAGCTTGTCATAAAGCCAAAATGGTAGGCAGGTAGATAAAAATAATACTTGGAAAAGCAATATTGTCTTTTGCAGAGTGAAATCTATCCAACAAGTATTATGAGGGGCTTTTATAAAATAGTTGAAAAGCAAGGGGGAAAGGATTGATAGAAATGTAGAGGTATTATATATGGAATGCCCAAACACAGTAATGGACACTGATGTTCAGATTACCTGGAAATGATCTGGAAAAGGAAATGATCAATGAGATAATGAAGTATTGTACAAGGATCCTGAGGCACTGGGTGACTAACATTTATTTTCACATCGTGAGTAAGTGCCTACATACAGAATCAAACTCTATTGTTTTTACAACTTGGAAAGTAACTATTAGTACTGATAGTTTTCTAAATCAGCTCAGTATTCAGCAACAGTTAAAACATTGCATAAAAATTGTTTAAGAGGAACTTGAAAGGGAAGAAAAAGTGTTACTGCTGTGGGAATCTGCATTGTACTTCCACATAGTCTAGTGCTAAAACACAGCATTCAGCTTCGAAAGAGTATCTGCTAGAAGTACAGAGAAAGCAAGCAAGAACAGATGAAGCTACAGACAAACACTCCTGCAAGAAGAGTTCTGTTCTCTTTAGTCTGTCATTTTGGGAAAGGGCTGGCTAAGCAGCATACAAAATCATCAAAGGGATAGGGAAGGCGAGTAAAGAATGTTAATATTTTGGATGATTCATAGTTGTCTCTCAGTATGTCACATGGAGTTCTGAAGCTTTGTTACGAGACAGCTTAAGCGGGTTCAAAAATAAATTGGGATCAACCTGTAAGCTTCTCTGTCAGTGGCTATTAAACATTATTGTGTGGATGAAATATGTGGCTGAGAAGTTTAAGAACTTAATGATGATTAAATTACACAGTAATAGGTGTGCTAAAAAAAGGAGTTATTCTCTAAATGTCACGTACGCTGCTGGAGACAGACTAGTGAGTGGGGTGGATGTTTTAGTCTGCTTGAATAGATCTGAAGGCTTTGTGCTTCGTGTTGTTGCAGCTAGTTTGGCATTTCAGCTAGCTTGTCTGTATCTTGATGATGGACCATATTGGACAAAATGGTGTTTGTCATAATTTAAGGCAAAAAACCCCAAAATACAACTTCTAGACTGTATCGCTTGTCAGATACAAAAGGGAATTTAAATGTTTGTGGAATCAGTTTGTATTTTGTTTAATTTTGTTAAATGAAAAGTGATTTAGAGGAAGACTGATCTTGACTGTGTTGGTTAAAGGCTAATGAGGTAAAAGTGAATATAAAGACAAGTTCTCACCAACTGTTGGCCAAAAAACACCACCTGTATCTTCACTTGTGCAGTAAGCACTTGAAAACAGGCTTACAGAAATCAAACAACAAAATAAAAGTTCAATGTATTTTAGATAAATATTCTTCAGAGCCTTTCTAAAACTAAAAGTGATGGTATAATCAATTATTACTATTTGCTGAAGAAATTCCCCTCCTCATTTTGTTTGTAGAATCTGAAGCTGGTTTGATTAGGTATGTAGAAGTTTCCTTTCTTGGATGTGTTCTTTGCATGTGCCTCAAGTGCAGAGAATGAACGGAAGGCAGAAAATTACTTTCTTTTGCCCTTCTCACAGGACTCAGGTGGCAGGAAGCGACAGGGAATTAGTTCGGATTCACATCTTCCATTTTTGTACATTCATTGCAGTAGGAGATGATTTAAGGATTTATAGTAGTGCAAGCAAAGAATTGCTAGTAAGTTACTATTTGCTAATTGATTGTGAATACAGTGTTCTGATGAGAGGTTATAGAAGAATGAATGCAACAGCAGGAAAGTCTTAGAAAGGTGTGGCAAAAGGGACATGCTTGAAGATGTTGAAGAGTTCTGTGAAAAGTTGTCTCAACTTGGAAGATAGAATGAGCAAGATGATCAAAATGCTCCATGGTGAACCGCAGGATTGCACATACTTTCTTCTTCTGGCCTTTGCAAAACAATGCATGGAGGAGGATGACAACTGCTACACAATTTGACAACATTTTAAGTTGAATGCATTAGTTTGAAATGTATGTTTAGAGATGGCTGTGCAGATGCCATTAACATTGTCACTTATTATTCTTTAATAAATTATTTTATATGTATAAAAATATATACACTATGTATATCTTGTATATGCCGATGGATTTGTACCCTGGCAAAGTGGAGAGACAAACATGTTTCAGGAGCCATGCTTAGTTACATTGGTATTTACTGAAGGGATCTGTGTATGCATTTTAGCATCATACTTTTTCCAGCCATCTTGTAATACTTATATTTCACTAGGATAATTTTTCAAACCTCTTCAATAGTAAAGTGATAAACCTGCTTCTCAGTTGTCATGTGGCAAATTCTATGAAGGTTTGAAAAATCGTGTTCTAGATTGACTTACTCTGTTTGAAAACTCTTGACTGTACTTGTGCGACTTCGTAAGTCATGTTTTAAATACTGTCTCTGGTTAACACATACAACTGAGACTTAATAGTTTCTTAACATTATTTTGAATAGTTGGAAGTAAATTTAAGGATGAATGTTTGCGTTCCTTAAAGAAATACTGCCCTTGGATGGTCATATTTAAGTGTTGTGGCTTTTTTGTACTTCAAGTAATTCACTCTCATTTATTTGGTAAAGTCTTGCAGTGAGAGAATTTCTTTGTCTGGATGATCCTCCAGGTCCTTTTGACAGCCTAGAAGAGAGCAGGGTAAGTAATGTGTAATATGATAAAAGCAGATTGCAAAAGGCAGTCGTTGTTAGAATATTGTACGGTCTGCTGAATGGCATGGAATGAAGCATTTTTATTTCTCTTCAGAAAAATTTGATAAGAGATATATTTCTAAAATTGACACAATCTAATTAGGGGTGCACGCTGATAATCTCTGACTGCTATATTTCCTCCCTGTCCCAAGAGATAGTCTCTTCATTTTTGCCTTTTATGACCAGTGGATTAAATTTGTGCTTAAGGCAACTACTTATAAAAGGCTACTACTGAATGTAAGGAGAATTTTTGTAGGTTTATATTCGACATCTTGTCACTATGTGTGCACCTTAGACTTCAGGTCTTCCAGTAAAATGTTTCTTGCTATGAAATGAAAGGATTAATTCTGATGACCAAAAATAGTGTACGTGTAGATGACTTAGTATCAAGTAGTGTTGTAAAACGTCAGCCTTTGAGCGTGCGTATGAGCACACTGAGCAAATAATACTGTATGCTGCAGCCTGTTTTATTAGAAGTAGGTTTCACTGGCATGTGGATCTGTATCAAGCTGGTCTAGAACAGATGGTCTTTGTTTTCTCGCTTTATAGAATAACAGTGTGGTTTAGAAATGCACATGCACTGGTAATACTATAGAAATTATGAATATTAAGTGAAGCTCCTTCAACGAAGTTTATATTTACCAGTTTGTTTTGCGTGGGAGTGCCTTGGCTCTTGTAACATTATGAAGTACATGTGAATTATTTGGTATGCTTTTCTGTGTTACAAGCTCATATTTGGTTTCTATACAATCACTTTTCATCATAGCTATTTAAGTTGATGAAAACAAAAAAAATTACAGGAATTACTTATTCAGATAATTAAGACATTTAAGTGCCTTCTTAATTGAGATTTTGATCATGTGTACTGTGGTGAAGTCTCAGGGATATTCTTCCACCACAGGAATTAAGGCAAGCTATTAAAATAGCTGTGCTCATATAGTTTTGGCTATTATCAATTTCTGTAAATTAAGAGACAACTGTCAGAGAGAAAACTCTCGTCTCCAAGGGATAACCCACCTTATTATGGAGTGGCTGAGGTTGGAAGCGACCTCTTGAGATCATGTAGTTCAGTCCTTCTGCTTAAGCAAGGTCAGCTGCTGCAGGTTGCGCAGGACCATTTCCCATCAGGTTTTATGTATTTTACAGAGGAGACGCAGGCAGGCATCACCGAGAAGAGCTTGGTTCACTCTTCTTCGTTCTGTCCCATTTGGTATTTATACCCATTGATAAGATCACCCTGAGCCTTCTCTTCTCCAGACTGAAGAGTGCTAGCTCTCTCCTCCTCACATGAAATGCTCAAGACCCTTAATTATCTTTGATTATGATATTTGAATCGTGAGACCTGGGGTCCTGGGGGACAACAGGCAGGAGATCAGCCAGCTCCTTCAGCGCTCACAGATGTAACCTGTCAGACTTCTGTGTGTCCAATTTAAGTGCTCCCTGACCTGGTCCTCCTCCACTGAGGGCAAGTTTGTTTTGTTGTTCTTTGTTTTTCCCTCTGGTTGCAGAGGTCTGGGATTCCTGAAGGCTGGTCTTACCAGTCAAGACAGACAAAGATGGCATCAAGTACCTTAACCTTTTCAGTCTGAATTGTCACAGGTTCCCTCATTTGGTAGCAGATCCATGGTTTCTCTATTCTTCCTTTTGTTTATTACATACTTGTAGAATCCTTTATTTTTTCCTTCCACATGCCTTGCCAGATTCAGCTCCAGGTTGGCCTTCACTTTCTTAACCTTGTCCCTGTAAGATCAGACAGCCCTGTACTCCTTCCGGTTTACCTCTCCATGCTTCCACCATTACTACATGTGCTTTATATGTCTGGATTCAGATAGGAGTTCCTTGCTCATCCACACAGGCCTCATGCAACCTTTGCTTGACGCCCTACATGTGGAACTGGGCCTTTATTAAGCTTGAAGGTGATCATCCTTGACTATCAACGAGCTCTTCTGGAGACTGCTCTTCCTTCCAAGGTGATTTTCCGTGGATTCTTTCTTCAAGCAGATCTCTGAAGAGAATGAACAGTGGTCACCTGGAGTCCATGGCTGTGGTCCTGCTTTTTGACCTGCTCCTGCAGGTTAGGATCCTGAACGCCTGCATACCAGAGAGCATCTATATCCATCCCTTGCTTTTTTTTTCTAAGCAGTGTCCAGCTACAGGACGAGTGCTATGGTTCATATACTTATTCCTGGACTTCATTTTTAAAAGTATATAAAAAATCTATTCTGTCTGGCCTTGCTGTTCTCATACAAAGCATTGCAAAAAAAAAAAAAATCTTTTATTACTGTTTTCCTGATAATGGAAAATATGGGTACCTTCTATTTGTTTTATGTCTATTCTATTATTTCAGTTCAAGAAGGACTTGCCAAAATGTATTTATCTCTTTGGGGAGGGGTACAGGTACATCCCCTGTTAGAAATCTATTAGGGCTTATGGAAATTTAATCACAGAAATTTAGGCATAAAATTCACTGGAGCAATCTTTTTTTGTGTCATATCCTTGGTAATTGTTTCCACAGGTCATTTTCCAGCCCTCTGTGTTTCATGATCCACTGAAGAAGGAAGCAAAGCTCTCTTCTAGCTGTCCTAGTTCTGTTGGCCTTTCAGAGCTTACAGGGAAAATGGGTCCCACCTCGATATTAGAACTGTGCCAGACTCCAGGTGTCAAGCTCTTCAAGGAGCAAGATATCCCATTACACACAATTGCCTGATAGGTCTTTCTCAGCTTTGATTCGCCTTTCTGGTGCTACAGCATCCTTCGGAATATGTTGATGTTTTCCTACCCAGTCATGAGCCGTGGCTTCTTTCCTTGGGTAGCTAACACACAGATTGCAGCTAGAGATTAGGTTTTCCAAAAGGCTTCTGTTCTCTTAGTTCTCATATGGAACAGTTTACAAACCCATGGAATATTTTTAGTTATTCTGTGAATAGGTAAATTTGCATGTGTGTAAATCTAAAGGTAGAAATAATATAACCTAATTATATTCCTATGGAAATAATGGCCGATTTTTAGTTAGACCGCTAGCAACCCTGAACAGTTTTACAGAATACAGCAGAATTCACTTAATTGGCTTGGATGAAAGAGGATAACTGCTTAACTGGAATGATATTAAAGCGATCACTAAAAACTCTGTATGAGGTATGAATTGTATGCCCCACGTTCTTGGCTTTAGTAGGTGTGAACTAGGCTGTGGCTTAACTGATGATTTGGTCTTCAATGCCTGTCAGTCAAGATAAATTTGCTATCTGAGTCAATAAAATAAATAAAAACTCAGTGCCAAAAAAAAGGTTATTGGATTGAAAAACACTGCATTTGTTTGAATTTGTATAATTACAAGAAAACTTAACATGTTGAAGAAGTTAAGTCTGCTTCAATTAAAGCAAAATAAAGACAGTGTCTGAACAGTGTTGTTCTTAACTGCACTCATATAAAATGTTTATATTTAGTGGACTCTGTGAATTAGTGGTTAGTTGCATGTAATGTTAAGCCAAGAAAGCCTCCTACGTGAGTTCCTTATTTAGCAAGAACATGTAAATTATTAAATCAGAATTGCATATTACTGTTGGTAGATTTGTTCTTTCCAGTAACAGATTGGCAGGCTTTGCACCAACACTTCTGTTACTTCCTGCATTCAGTGGATGTTGCGTTACACGCTGGCTCTTCCCATTAAGTTTTGAGCTTGCTCACTGTCAGATTCGTCAGGGTGGCCTATATATACATGTCATGCTCAGCAGAGTAACACAACATACTTAGCATGGTTGAGTAGTTAGTGTTACTTACATTTCATTAAACTTCTTCAAAATGTTGTTGTATTGGTCTTTGGACTCTCCTGATTGTTCTATTTGTAGGACAGTAGCAGTTTGGTACAGAACTGTACAGCTTTGTCTTTGTGGACAGGGAAGAATGTGCTCTTCATCCAAATAATCCTAGCATCTCAGGAATAATTAGATACTTTTACTTTAAGTCATGTGAAAGCAAAACTTCAATGAGGGAAAAAGGGAGCAGAGAGCTCAGCTGATGTTCCATATAGGCAAAAAAGTTCAGAATTAGGGACTGCATGTCAAAGGCAAGAAACTTCTTTCTAAAGTCTCTCTTGTTATGAGACAAATAAATGATGCAAATGAAACTATTTGCATTGCAGTTTAGTGTAATAAATTAATTGTTCAAAGCAGCAATGTTTCATTAAGGACAGACCTTTTTTTTTAAGTTTATATAGCTGTTTATAGTAATCAGCACCATAAAAGCAGCTACAACTCTTTTACAATTGATGTTTCTAAAAGAAAAATCAATGAAGACAGTCCACTGAAGTTAAAAGGAAGATGTTCTTAAATTTGTCTTGTAGGCTTTCTGTGAAACTCTAGAGGAAACAAATTACCGTCTACAAAAAGAACTGCTTGAAAAACAAAGGGAGGTTGAATCACTGAAGAAACTGTTAAGTGAAAAGCAACTTCATATAGATGCTGTTGAAAGAAGAATTAGGTATGTAGAAATTTTATGGGGTTTAGGAGTTTCTTTCCATGATGGCATTTTCTAAATGTAGTCACAAGCACCAGTTTTAAATGTGTTCTTGGAAACAGTTTTCCCTACATAAGCGCTCGCAAAGCAGTGTTTACAGTAGGCTCTTTCTCATATGCTGGCGAAAAAGCTGTTGTCCCATCTTTTCTCCCCTGAAGTAACTGGGATTATGTTTCCTAATCTTTTAAGCCCTGTATAGATAAAGCAAAGATTCTATTATGCTTTTGAAATATTGGATATGTGAAGTGCTCTGCTAGGGATGAGAGCAGTGGAAAAAATGCTTTGAGTTTTAAATTTTGCCTCTTCTCAAAGCTTTGGCAGAGCATAGCTATCAAGCAACTATATGTCTGTATTAATGTCTTTAACTTTGTTCTGACTTGCCTGGAATGGTGCTGCAGATAGCACCTAACTAGTACTGGAGATTGTCCACTTAAATACATGGAAAAAATGGTAGTGTTTTATCATAAAAGTTATGGTGCCTGCCTACTGAGTCAGTCATTGTGGAGCTTCCTTAGCAAAGGGTTAAATTCCCATGGTCCCTTGAGAAGTTACTTTAATACATCTTGGGCTGTTGAGTCTAGCGTGTCCAGGTTGGCTAATGAGTCACATCTTAGGATATAAGGTTAAAGTGAACTACGTTTGGAAAGGATTTAAACGGAACTGTTGTGGCTTACTGAAAATTCTGATCTGAATACCTTATTGAGTTTGCCATACTCGGGTACCGAAAATGTGTGTGAGGTGGGAGGGGACAACTGAAAAGTCATCAGACTTGTAGGTCTTTCCCTATGCTGGATTTGGCCCAAACATAGGCTAATAATCATGTTAGAGAATACTGCTGAGGTGTTACTTAAAATGGATGCATTAGAACAATAGAGACAGTAATTCGAGTAATTTTAAAGGGGGGTGAAATGTAGTACTATAGTTTTCAACATAAAACTGTTCACAAGGTTTTCTTTCTCATTCAAGTGGCAGCTTTCATCACTGAGTTGATGTATATTTTCCACACAGAGCAATACTTTGGAAAGAAGGACCATAGCCCATCTGTAGCCAGGCTAGTCAGACTGCCAACAGCAGCACAAGTTGCTGTTGAGAAGAAGTCACTACCTTTCTCTTTATCAGTACTGGGAAAATGCATTGCTCTGAAACTGCCTCTAAAGTTACAGTGAGAAACTTGGGAAACGTCAAAGATACCTTTTTATCATCCTGCCTCTTCTGGCGGCGTTTTGGTAATAATCCTTCTGCCATTTAGGCAAGATGTGTGGCTTAGGTCATATGCTTGTTATTTCTACCTAAGACACAATCACTTCTCTGGGATTGAATTTAGTAAAGCTACTAAATTGTGATGCAACCAGAGGATTGAATTTAGTTTAGGAAAAAGCAGCTAGAGCAAATAAACTGTTTAAAGAGCTACCCAGTGCAAGCCCTGCATCTCTCTAGTAATAAAAGAAATGGGGCATGTAGGAGTGAGATTAATAGATTCCCAGAAACTACAAAGTTTAAAGTGAAACAAACAGCTCTCCAGCGATGAATGTTTGCTGTATGGATTGGTGGGACTCTGTTCTTATTTGTTGTAGGGATTTATCTTTAGGAAAAATGACTCGTCAAATGTCAGGAGAAGAAAGTGAGTGCAGTGGTGAAGTGGAGTCTTCTGCAGTAGAAGCAGACCAGGGTACCCTGGGTGAGGACAGCTGGTAAATACTATAATTTTATTTATAATATATTTTTGTGTTTCTTAAAGTATGATTTTTAAATGTTTGGTCTTGCATAAATTCTGAATAGCTGGGGAATTCGGCATTTTATCGCACCTCTCTGCTGCATAGAAAGGCTCTCAGGGTAGATAATTACAGATCTGGAATAAGTGATAAGTTGAACAAGTTTTATAAATGTTTTGTGGAGAATCCTATTTGTTTCTTTGACAAAGCTTATTGATCTGTTGTTGCAGCTCAGATAAAGAGAACCATGAGGCATGCTGGAGTGGCTCTTTGCCTGAAAATTCTGTACCAGAAATTGAAGTTGCTGAAGTAGCATATACTGCTGATGAGGAAGAATAGATCCATAGCAGCTGCTGTTACCTGGGAAAGGTTCATGTTTGGGACGTACCCTGTGGGTAGGGGCAGAGAGTAGCTGTGAAGAATTTACAGCAAAGAGCAAGAATGCACATATTGAATGTTTACATAAATCCTTCCAAATTGTTCATATAAGAAATATACCCAGTGCTGCTTTGATTTCAGTTTTTATCTAGCCTTTATATATTTATTATATTCAAGTCTAGTAAGGGCTAAAATCAGCTAAAGTTTAGATAGTGTACGTACACAATTTGGCTGTCTTTCCTAGCAGAGTGATGAAAGCTTCATAGTAACTCATCAAACACATCTAACTAGCATGTCATGCGTTACCACTGATGTGACACATTTGATGTGTTCATCTGTTCGATATTTGTGTTTTCATATTCTTATAGCCATAAATTAATGCTTGTTGAAGTACAAATGGACTCATCTTACGTTTCATAAGAGTGTAGAATATGTTGGTTTTAAATCCTAAAGTTGAAGAATATTTCCTGGAAATTTTAATGCAATGCAATAGGAAGAGTTACAGTACCAAGAGAAAAATACGAAATGGGACTATAGTTAGACTTCTTTTATTTAAATGGTCATTTTTGCTGAAGGAACTAATATGAGACCCCCCCAAAACACTGTGTATTTTCATCCCAAGATAGTAGGTTGTAATACTTTTTGTTTGGTAATGCTGCTTTGAAAAATCTGGGATACCTGTGCTATATACCCATGTAACAATATAATTAGCAAGTTTGCCTTTTACTTGGAACACTACCTCTTACCATCTTGCTAATGCATTTGTTTCTTTAAAAATATTCCAGATTATATGGAGGTTATTGAAAAACTTGTAAAGAAGCCATATTTTTTCCTGCACAGTTTATAACTAGATTGAATCTAGTTGCAGTGTATTTTTGTTTCAATATATTGTACACATGGGGATTTTGCTACATGTGTTCTATAGCCTATTTTTCAAAATGTATTAAGACAGGAGATGCACTTTATAATTAAGACTCCATTGTGCCAAGTTCAGTTGGCTAATTGGTTGAGAAAGAGGAGTTGCAGGGAGAGGGTTATGTAGTGCCTTTTTGTATTTTACTTGTTCATTACTGCAGGATTTTTGTTACAGTGCTCTGGGTCAGCTCCGTGGAATCTTTGATAACAGCTTGTTTCTGTTCCTCACTTATTTGCTTGGAAGTGCCTTGTTTTATTCTGCTTTTCCAATAGGAAGAATGCTGTTTTGTTTTAATCTTGTTTTTCCACCCTATACCACCCACATGGTTGTTTAATGTTGTCAATATGCAGTGTCTTTGTGCTGGAGTTTTCAAAGGGAGCTTTGTACTTCAGGCTGTGCATACAATGACCTTTATGCAGAACTGTATGAACCTTCCTGGTGAAATAAAACTATAGACAAAACACCTGTCCTTTTTTTTTTTTTTACCCATTGTAGGAAAAAAAGTTTGATGCCTTGTCTAGTAGAAGGATAAAAATACTATTTGGAACAGACCTTTCTTACCTCAGTGATTTTTGTACAGTTACTCAACTTCTGATCTGGGTTCTGTTTGTCTTTGTACCAAAAATTGTCTGCATGAAAACAAATGAGACGGCTGTAACAAGACACCAGAAAACTTACTGTACTTCTGTTGGAGATTAAAATAAAGGAACAAATCTTCTTTTTTTATATTCTACATGAATCCTCATAGATGAGTGAACTCAATAAAGTTTTGACACCTTACTGAAAATTCATGGAATCTTTTGTCAGCTGCCACATCTTTGAAAAGAATATTGAATTGTGTATATGAAAACAGTGTTAGGTTTACAGCTAGAATAATGTTTTTAAAATCTTGAAAAGGTGCCTGGGTCATACATGCTAGGAATTTCTAAAGTACTTCAGGTAAATCTGCAAACAATTTAGTCATGAGAAGGCAAAGGAATGGAAATTTTGTTGGGCTTTATCTTTAAGGTTTATAAGATATTTTGCTGACCCAAAATACTTAGTATCACATGAATAGACATTTTTGTTTTGGGGAGACCTTGATTTTTTTAAATTTAACTATTTTCTTCCCATTTCGTTCTCATTTCACTCACTGCTGCAATTTTAGTACAGAAGAAGCCAACTGTAAATTATTTCATTCATGAAAATTTGACCAGTAGAGTTTTGTGCTCTTCACAATGAGCACAGGAGTATTCAAGCTGGAATTGCAGCTGAGTGAACTAACTGCAAGAACTGCAAATAGAAAGGCTTGGTTCTTTTCTGTTGTAGTTAAATCATTCCAAAGGTACTTGTCTTAGTTCAGACACTGGTTTACAATGGGTTTTTACCCCTTAATTTTACATTTTAATACATTGTACCCAGTTTAATCTTACTGGGGTTTTTATGCTACATCTTAAATTTAATAATCCTGCAGGACTTTTTATCGTCCAAAGCACTTGCAGTCTGCCCACGCTACCTCTCTGCTTTTGATTTATGCTAAATCAGTTAAAATGCTGACTAGTCTTGAATCAAGAATGAGTCTCTCTACAACTCCCACTTCATACCTTTCCCACTGTGACAGCCATTAGTTACTGTGAGTATAATAGTCCCATTGAAACCAGCTCAAGGAAAGCAGCAAATTCACTGATTCACAAACCTGCACCTGACAGTTGTAGGCTAGGCCGTGTGTTCTCTAGTGGGCTACTGTCCTCACCTTTGTGTTCAGCACCTCTTTGTCGTCCTAGGGGGTGAAGGGACATGGAAAGCTCCTGTTCTAGGTGCTTTATCTGTCCCAAGTGGTTTTTACTCGGTGCATCTCATTAGACCACGAAGTAGTTTGATTTTTCTCTGCAGTTTCTATTCCTTTGTTGAAATGTATCTATGAAGCAGTAGCAATTATCCTGCCAGAAATTTGTGTTTCTAGAAGAACTGATAACAAATGCAACTTGCTATAGAAGTTTTATGTGGTTTTGTTTGTTGTATGCTACAGCAGGCTCTAATACACGCTGGGGAGGGAATTCTGAAGAGTTAGCCTCTGAGGTTGCTGCTGCAATCAGTTTTTTTAAGAAATATCAGAACACAAATAAGTAGTTCAAGGTTGTGAACCACCAAGGAAGGAAAGAATCCTGTAGGAAATGCTGCCTTTATGAAATACCAGGTCCAGGGGTCTTTTTCCCCATCGTTCCTTTCTATAATTCAATTAAATCTTTGTCCCAGAGATCAGTACATTCAGATTGCTGGACAGGTTCAGCATTCAGAACTAGGTACACACTCTTCCTGTAAAATACAGGGCTTGCTTCAAGGGGTGTTATGTAACAAACAATATCTTCACATCCACACTTCATTCTTTGAACTTGGAGTACTGGTAATGCAGCAGTCTCCAAATTATGTCTCTTCTAAAAACAGTTTGTATTGTGGGTGAGCAGTCAATGTACTGACCAGTAGAGTTGTTTGTTCTACATTTTTATTTATTATCTTCATCACGTCGTTAAGGCATAGGCTCTTAACCTTCTAGATGAAGGGAAAGACGAGAGTGGAAAAGGCAGAGGAGAAGGCAGGGAGTGCCTTGCCTATACTTTACCTTTGAGGATTTTTCCCCTCTGAAAGTGAAAATTGGCACAATCATTTGCTAAGCAGAATTGCTTTCCCACTGGATGTTAACCTGTTGTGAGTGGTTTAGGTTCTGTGTTGTCTTAACCCATTTAAGAACCCCTTGCTAATGTTTCTTCTTCCATAGTGCTGGTGTTTCTTTGGGATCCCCCGTTGTGCTAATCTTTGTCCTAGTCTTGTTTCCAAGGGCAGCCTTTTGTATTTGGTCCTTCTCAGGTTGTGTGTTGCAAGGAGAGCAAACTGAACGAGGGCTTTTCTTAAATGTCTTCAGTCTTCTTCCAAAGTTTGACTTACCTGTTGTTTCTGATGCAACTGTACAGATTGGGAGTAGTAGAGAAATAGGAAAATGGAGTCCTTCATTCTAAACAAAGTATTAATATATTCTTATCTTGCAGTAGATATAAAGGACAACCTTATGTCATCCCCACTTAGAGTAACAGTGATTGTTTGCCATATATATCCTGCTGTTAGATTATTCTCCCATTGGATAGCTTGGATGTTTTACTGGAACAGGAAATGTTTCTCTCAAAATTTCTCTTTGGGTTGATGAATTCAAAACCATTCTGGTGATTGTTCCAGAGCCAGGAGAAGGCTCTTACAAGATGTGTCTAAACAAAACCCCATATGTCACATACAAAGCATCTCTTCTCTTCTTGTGGGCACATTCTAAAGCCCCAAACTGCATTTTTGCCCAGCATCATCAAAATGAAATGGTACTTGAAGGATCCTGTTGAACAAGGGTCAGTCAGTTACAGGATGTGCACAGGCAGGATCTTTCTGGAAGACAAGTGGTTTTCTCTGGCATCAAGAGGTAACAGGAAGGCTGAAGGAGGTGTTCAAATGGCCAAAGTTACCCAGTCTTCAAATGGAATTCTGTGCAGCTGGATAAATCAGAAAGCCTGTGTAGGCTTTAATTTAACAGACAATGAAAATTTTTAGCGTGAAGTCTTTCTGCAATGAAACGGGACCTAACACTAAGGTTACAATGCAGGAATTCTAGCTGAACTGTCAAAGCTGCTCCTCTCTTTATACCTTCAACCTCCAACCAACAGGCAGAAAAGTAGTCTGCCATGCATTTGTCTCGTGTGTAACCCAGATCCTCACCCTTTGCCTGTCCCTGCTTGTGTGACTTGTGCCTATTCCGTCTCCTTAAGGCACCCAGCCCAGGCTGGAGGTCTGGTATTGCTTGCAAAGATCCCAGACTGCAAGCAGAGCAGCATCGTTCTGGAGAAAGAGGAGACTTGGCAGGAGGAGTGGTAAATTTGAGTAATAATTTCAGTCTTCAAAAGTGCTGTCACAGCTAGCCAGAGCTGAACACTTCAGCTTCAGGAAACAGGAACGTGCATCATCAGATCATCCCCTACAAGGCAGAAGCCATCGGTGTGGGTCTTCCTGCCAGCGGGTGTTGTGGCTCACCTGATTAAAGCGCTGGCCTAAGAAGCAGGATTCTGGGCTCAACTCCCAGCGGCGGCTGAGTTTCATCTATCTTAAGGGAGGTTAGCAGGTTCTGCACAGCCCGTTGTTAAGCCTTCAGTAGGACTCTAACCTATGTTTTCAATGTTTTCAACACAATATTCATGGAGACCTTTCCCCTTTTTACCCCTTTTGAATTCTTCATGGAGATCTTAAATGCTTGCTGATTAGTACTCAGCACTTCTGTGACGTGAGGATCAACAATGTGCTCCCCAACTAATGAAATTGTCCCTGCTTTGTATCCGACAGATAGGTATTGTATTTCCCTCTGCTTTGCAAATAGGGAAAATGAGGAAGAAAGCAATTACATGATTCATCCTAATTGCACAGTAAGTCAGTCGGTGTAGTCCTAGTGTTACTGCTGATCCCATAGACTTGTCAGCAGGTTAAAATTAGATGATGCGCTGATCCGGTGAGACTCCTGTCTGTATTATACAGGAACTGTGTCTTGAACTATCTCGACTGGGTTTTAAGTAGGTCTAAATATTCTTGCTCCTAAGTTACTAGCTGCATCTAGATTTTATAATACTCCTTCCCACCGGTTGAAACTGAACATGCTAGAATGTTTGTGGTAATGTGGGGGAGAAACAAGCCCCTGCTTTCTGAACCCCCTGTGGATGAATGCTTTTCATCTAGAAGAAACCACAGCTGTCACAGCTGTTTTACAGAGATGTTGAGGATGACTATGAAATGCTGCTCATTTGTTTGGCAGTTAATGAGGGTTTGTCAAGCATTGCTCATCTGACAAGTGCCTATTTGGAAGAAGGTTGCGCATTGACCTTTCAAGATGTCATTACTGCTTTGCATTTTCAAGAAATAAATAGATAGATAAATATAGTTTAGGAAGCAGTTGCAATATGTGGCAAACCTCCTACAGGATCTCTCCTCCCAGATCGCCTGTGGCTCTTTCCTAGATGTTCTCAGCCTTTCTGATCACAACTGGGTTATGGGGTGGATAGTTTGTGATGTGAAGGAGTCTCCCTCTCCCCCTTGTTACGTAGTATAAATATGCCTGTTACAGGGATAAGCAGAGGCGTTGGACAAGAAATGTACCCTATTACGGCAGCTGCTTTAGTACCTTTAGGCAAAGTCTTGCCCTGAAAAGTTTGTGTGTGTGTTGATGTGCAGTGATAATTTAGCAATCTTACAGCACAGCTTGTAGGCTAACGTAAGCCTAACACAACATCATGCGATTCCTCTTAGATTTGAGTTGGGCAAGGGGATAATAACTTGCATGGGAAGAGGCAGATGAGAAAACCTGCTCATTCTATGTAAACTTTTGAAGAACAATAAAAATCAGCCACTCAACAAGACGTTGATGTGCCTACAGACGTGTTGGTTTTGCTTACGTGGACAAGAGCCCAGATAAGCCAGCTTCTTGTGGAGGTCACTGCTTTTTCATCTCAAACCAGTCAGATCTGACTCAATCACCCCTACTTAAATAGGCAGTTAAAAAATAAGTTGAGAGCATTGCAAAATTAACATGCAAAGTAATGTGTTATGAAAGAGCATTAAACAATGAAGTATCAAGCTCAGCCTTTCCGGGAGTTAACCTGAGAAACAGAACGTGCAAAAAATGACTTCTATCTGTCTTTGCTGGCAGCGTGCTGTAGTCAACTACTGGCATCCTTTGTGAGATAGGTATTTCAGTTCTGAATCCAGAAAACGATGGGAAGACCAACATCTTTCACATCTCAAATGACGTTGAATTACACAAGACTCATGACTGTCCAAAGGTCAGAGCACAAGATCTCTTCTCTCAACAAAGAGCCCGCTCTGTTCTGCTCTGGTGAAGCAAATATCATCAGGGCCTGAGTGACACTATTCTTGACATATCCCCAG
>JAVSBS010020010.1:28961-46778 GCA_033124195.1 Coracias cyanogaster
GCTCTGGTGAAGCAGCTGTTGGCTCAGATTTCCATTTATTCAGACGCAATCTGTACTCTAGACAGATTCTTAGGCTACCTAAATTAGTATCTTGACTACTTATCATTTTCCCCTATTATTTTTTTTCTCCTATTGTCTTCTTTGAGAAATAAAACCCTTTGTGTTCAACAAGTGTCTAATACAACATATAGATAAGATCTATCATCAGGTTAATGCTATTACAAACCTTTTCCAGAATGTCTTGGACCATGCAAGGATTTTTTTTCCTAGCTCAGGAAAAATGAATCCATTAGATGCATTTTGCTGGCAGAGCTTGCGAAGCATTGGGAGGTGAGGTAGTGAGTGAGGTAGGCTCCACTACCCCCATTCAGCTGTTAACTTCTGCAACTTTGCATTATGGCCATAGGAAGGTCCCTAGTAACATAATCCATTTCACTTGTGCTTCCATACACAGATTCCACTGTAATTGTTTTGGTTTTAGCGGAAATTACCTGAGCCAAAGGCAGCATGTTATTTTTATCTGCTCTTGCAGCCAAATTCGTATTTGCCACTGTCACCATTTCTAGCTTAGCCAAGACACTCTAAGAGCCTCTTGTTGTGAAGAGCTGAAGGGCTTCTTCTCTCAAGGGCTTGCTTATGCAGTGTAAAATGCACTTCAGCAAAGCACGGTGAAAGAGTCAAAGCATTTTCTGTATGATTTATTCTCCTTGGTTTTGATATTCTCCTATTGTGGTTTCCTTTTCCCAGGCTGTTCTCTTCATGCAGAAGGAACACTGTGTAGTGCCTTACCACAGGTACTCTTACCGTACCTAAAGGGGATTACAGGAGGTGCTCCAGAGTACAGCAATACCTCTTCAAGCATCATAACAATTGTTCCGGAGAGCTCCATAAATGACCCTGGTTACAAGAAGACACAGAACTAGGACCAATGGGGCTGTGAAGTTTGTTCCTTAGTGGACAAAGGGCCCAAACCCAATTCAGCTCTACTGTGTAGCTAGTCTTGACAACAGAGCCAGTCTGCCAGACGTGTCAGTTCAGACTGAAGTTCCTTTAACAAATAAGATCTCTCTTTCTTGTTAAAATTATGTTTTACCATTCAAATCCTCAGTTAATCAAAGTGATTAATTCTACACTCAAACAGCCTCAAAAACAACAATTGTAATACATTCTTATGGACATGTCGCCTGTGTTCCCACCTAACCCAAAGAAGCACTGACGTTACCACACAACTACAGACATTCTTTGTCCCCTAGCCAGGGCTGAGAGACAGAGACTTGACCAAGAAACCCCTCTTCCCAGGTCAGTGTCTTCCGTGCGTTGCAAAGACATACAGCTTGCAGCTGCTCTCTGCAAAACGCTATCAGCTGAACCACCTTTAAAGAGCTTCAAGTCCCCTCATCATGCTGGGCTGAACTTCTCTTCAAAAATAGGTACTTTTAGCTGATTTAATCTTTGTCTTTGTTCCAGTTTCTCATGGTGTGAGTACAAAGGGAGGAGGCTGGTAAACTTCAGCCTGAAGGTCTGCTTCTGAGGTCCTGCTGTCCTTCACGTCTGCAAGTCCAGAGCGAGGAAGCAAGCTGAGTGCCAAGGTGGCCATGGACAGGGGGAAGGTAAGAGACAAAACAGAGGCCAGAAAAGCAGCAGAGAAGGTGGTTAGTATTTAAAGGAGCATTTTAGCTTGGAAAAAGTGGGGATTTGTGGAGAGTGTGGGGTAGGTGGGAGGGTTCCCTCCCCTGCTTTTTGAGCAGCACTTCCAAGCAGGCCCTTTTCCATGAGCAATAAGACTAAAACCAGGTCCGGTGTGAAAATCCCTTGCAGCCTTCCAAGCCTGGAGTTCCTTGCTGTATGCTGAATCCAGAGCTCCTCCTGGAGGTCGGCAGAGTCCACACCCTGACTCTGACAGAGCTCACCACTGCTGCTTGGCACAAACAGCAAGGCACCAGCACTTCACTACCCTATATACATATAGAGTATGTACAATAGGTAGCGATAGGGTAGTGTAGTAACCCTACATATGCCTTTACACAGGCAGCCCTGGCTGACTTCAGTTAGTGCAGCAGCTGCACCAAGCTCCCTTTGGTAAGTTGAATCCAATCACAAAAGTACATCTATTTAATATGTATCTATTTAATATGTAAATATATTCAGATGTATCTGAAGACTTACATTTCTCAAGTGCACCTTTTCTATTTTGTGGAAAGGACGCCATACTTGGGGCGGAGGGGTCCACATAAATCCTGTTGGAACACACAAAACTCTCCTTGCCCACTAAGGCAGCACATCTTTGACTGCTGCTGATATGTTGACGAGAGGTATTGAGACTGAGTACCTGTGTGGGATAAGACCGCTAGCTCAGACCAATTAGCCTACCACCTATTAAATTTAGCTCACTTACAAACCGCAGATCCTCCATTTAGACACGTTGCCATTCAAGCGTTAGGAGAATGAGGTACCTACCCTTGAGAAAGCCAGCTGAGTGGGTACCAACACGGCTCTGCTACCTTAACAAGGCCCTGGGTAACACCGGCTGGTGAGACAGCACAAGGGCCGTAAGGGGCTTGGGGGAGTGGATGCCCAAACTGTCTCAGAGAGTGTCTCCCAAAGCTCATCTTGGTAAAGAGGAAAACAACAATCAACTGTATTTTTGGAAAAAGAAAGGTCAGCTAAGCAGACATGCAAGCATGAGGATGTGTAGTGTGCAGGAGAGGGCGCAGGGCAGCAGAGGAGTAAAGCGTGACCCTGCCAGAAACAGCCATCTTAGCGAAACAAGAATATTTAGAAGTTTCTAGGTACGTATTAACATTTCATAACAACACTGTCTAGCTTTATCTGTTGCACTCCAGATATTGATCCCAAGTATATAGTTCAGCGATGGCCAGTTAAGTACATATTGATAACAAAACAATAAACCACTTAAACTGGGATCAAAGTCACAGGAACTGGGCAGGTTTTCCCTACAATATACATCTGACTGAACAATGCTGCATTGGTGGTCTTGCAATAGGGACAGGTGCGAGAAAATATGACAGCTACGTAGCATTAGACTTCTGATATTTCCCATTTCTTAAGATGTTCCAGCTAGTCCCTGCTGTTATTTCTGAGACTAAATCTTCCTCAAAAATATTAAAATAAGCTAGGATCTACAAAAAACAGTGAGATTTTTCTCATTGGAAGTATTCTCCATACATGCCCATCCTCCTCTTCCACCGTCCCTAACCTTTCCCGCTCCTGTCCCCGCAGCTGTAGACACAGCAGGCATGTGTAGGTACTGGAACAGTCCCTTGACTTTTAGCGATGAAACCTTTAGGCTTTACAAAGAGGCAAAAACAAGCTGCCCAAGTGACTGAACCCTTTGCACACCAGAATGAATGATGGTCTTAAAACACTGCTCCAACACTTTATATATGTGGGTAAATACACATGCATACGTGTACATAAAATGTGACACAGACACGCTTTATAGAGATTCCAATGTGATGCATGAAAAACAGGCATTATGGTATTTGTTTCAATTAATCCTTGGCTATAGTAATTTTTCTTTTTCATGTTTAAAAGATCTGACGATTCTTCCTTCTAACTAAGGCCTGGAAAGTGAAATACACACATTTCTGAAACAATGAAGAGATCTTTGGGAGTCAGGCGTAGGTAGGTATTTTGGGCACATTAAAATAAAATAACCCTTTGCCACACAAGTGTTCAGTGTGAAGGAACACTGCCCAAGCACCATTGCATACACTGGGCTGGGTTTTCTTTTTTGGTTAGCAGATTTTTTTAAGGTGATTTTTTTAAACCAACTCGCCTTTAAAGAGTTCTTGAATTCTAATCTGATTCCGAAAGATCAATACGCCAAAAAATGTGACAAAATATCCTCACACCCTCTAAAAAGCACTGTTTCCTAATGACAGTGTAAGGAGAGTACTTACAGTTTTGCCTGATAGGAAAATAAATTTAATACAATCATAACAAATGACACCAAAATATTTATTTACAGCATATATATATTAATCCTTTACTTTTTATTAATATATTTTCCCCCTTTTACAGCTATCCAGATTTAAAATGTCCAAGCGTGTTCAGAGAAGAAAACCTTCTCTAAATAAATAAGAAACAAGAAAGAAGTAATCTGTAGTACACCATCTGCTGCCACAGTCCCCTTGTAAAACATGCTCCAGTTAGAGAGTACAATTACAATAACAGGTTGACACTATTCACTCCCATCTGCTTACATACTAAACAAATACCATCTTGGCATGAAGAGAGACATACATTCAAAAAAGGAAGAGCCATTTGTCCCAGTGTCATCTGAATTTACACAGGAAAGAAGTATCTCCTCAGCTGAGTTATATCCCTAGAACTCCTTTGCTTTTGAAGGAAACCAGTCATCTACTGTTTCTCAAACAAATATGCCAACACGAACTCCAGTCCTGCAGGTCCATACCGCATTTCGGTTTGTGTACATGACTGTAGTATCTCCGAGTATACCTTCACCAACTACACATGTCCTAGCCTGTGAACTGGTACATAACTGTGTCCTCCAGAATCACCAACCACTACACACAAGCTTTTAGAGAAGTTCACCCAAATTATCTGTTTCTTTTTTTTCACCCTTCACAAATTTTGTTCCTGAAGTGCCTGGTCTGAAATCAATAAGCTGAGAATACCTGAAGCTTCCCAGCATCAACACTTGGCCAAAACATTGCAGGAGTTCAGCAGTCAGATGCTAGCTTGCAAAGCAGAAGACTTTCCCTATCATTTATTCTCCCCTGCAGGGTGTTCACATGGAAAGTTCTTCCAGAAAAACAGCAGGTCCACTTTTCCCAAAGCAGAGTGAAAATCACCTTGGTTTCAAATGGGAAGCTTAGAATCCTGTTTTGGTTAGGCTGTAGAGCACTTTAAATATGTTAAGTGCTATGTAAATGCCAAGTAATCAAAACCTACTGATTCAATGGAGAAGGGATGCTAGAAGCCAGCCTTCCCAAGCTACGCACGGGATTATGTGGGCATGGCCTCACATTTAGAAATACCAGATATGTCCACAAGCTCACGGCCAGCCTTGCCCAGTGATGCAGTCAGTGTAGGCTAATACTTTCTGTACCCAATTCAGACACTTGCATAGACTGCATACCTTGAAAACAGGATTCCAGCCAAAAGGATTAGCTAATGGATTCTAAATAACTCAGAACAATTGTTATTTTAGTCAATGTGCCCACTTTCAGCTGGCATCTCATCCTGAATTTCAGCAAGCATTAAAAACTAAGTAACATTTTGTTAGTGTTTGGCTTCCTACTGAGACTTCAAAATACATTTTTTTAATTTAAGGCAGTTCCTTTTTGTTGTTGTTTTTAAAACAAAAATTGAATAGTTCCAAGTTTTCTTTACTCTCAAGCAAAAGGGACAATTTTGGGATAGAATCAACACTATTTTTTCCAGTAGGAAATTTATCTGAAGTGGCAAGGCTGGATTCTCCTTTCATACAGACACAAACCAAAATCAATTCCACTACAGAGAATGAAAAAGTCCTGAAAAACTGAATCTCTCCATAGGGTTTGTAAATTTTGGGTTCATCCATGGAACTCAACTTGAAAGGTTCTGAGCACATCAGCACGTCATGTCCAGAAACACACTAGCTTGTGCTTAGCCTAAAATCCAGTAAGCTGAAGCCTACTCAAGCTAAACACACAGCAAACCACAGGCTAAAGCCCGCAGGAGAAGGGGTCGGTCCTCTGTTACTATAGATCTACAGAAACCAAATTTCCCACTATTCCCCAAGTGGTTCAATAGTCAGTACATTTAAATTTATTTGAAAACAAGAAACCTAGATCAATGTGACTCTGCTTCCCACATTCCTAGCAACTCCACAGTGTTATACGATTTCCTTGTGATTGACAGCAGGCTACTAGCATAGAGTTAAGTCTTATTAAATAAAACTTGTTAGTATAAAGGAGCCTATTCAATTTTTGGTTTGTATTTGAACAGTGATTTCTCTATATATGTGCTAGTTTAGCGCTCAGAGTGGCATTTATCCCTTAAGCTAAAAAGCTGTCTGTTGGACAATTAGACATCAACTTTACAAGTAGTCCAGAATCAGCTTTTAACCAGGGTTAAAAGGGCACTTCAAATGCAACATGCTGGTATTGTTTCCATTCAGAAACTGTGTATGAGAGAAGAAACAAATGCTCAGAAATTAAAATTATTTTGAAATTGTACAATCAAAAAAAAGTGTTACTAATTCCTTTGGGGACAAGTACTATACAAAGTAAAGACTCACCCTAGAAAGACACAGCGGAAGAGAACAGTGCAGGAAGGTCAGATCTCTTCTGGATTTTGGACAGGGTTAGAAGAAAAGAGTTTTGTTCAGCAAGGATCTGTAAGAACTTGGACATTTCATTTTCCCCAGCACTGTAAAGCTCTTCTTTAACTGAGTTGGGAATAGTTCAAAATATCACAAATTGCTATATATTTGGAAAAGACCTTTAAGATCATCAAGTCCAACCATTATCTATCTCTACTAGGCCACTTTACACCATATCCTTGAGCACCATATCTAGACAGGTTTTAAACACATCCAGGGATGGTGATTCAACCACTTCCCTGGGCAGCCTGTTCCGGTCTTTGATAACACTTTTGGTGCAGTTTCTCCTAATATCTAACCTAAATCTCCCCTGACATAACTTGAGCCCATTTCCTCTTGTCCTATCAGTTGTGACTTGTGAGAAAAGACCAACACCCACCTCCTCACAGCCTCCTTTCAGGTAGGAAATTCAAGGTGACCTATAGAAGTACACAGGATATTCTGGCCAAAGTTAAAACGAAACAAAAACCCTATAGAAGAGTCTCCTTTTAATATTTAGGATACCTTAAGTTGCTCCAAGCAGACTGTTAAAATCTCCATGGCCAAATGAATGACCGTGAGCACTTGGGCTCAAAGGAACTTGCAAGTCCAGACATGTATAAAGCTGTTTAGCTAATATTCGAATAGTCGGGACCAAATAACCCTCTAGGATAGGCCCTTGATGACTTATTTAACTTTTTCATTTCAACAATGAATCCAGCTGTGTGCATAAGTGAGGCCCACAGGTTTTACAAATCAGCCAGATATAGTAAGATATTGCCTAATAAAAACTGATACTAAAAACAAAATAAATCTCTGACCAAGGCTGAAAAAAATTTTGATGCTTGGAGGTTTTGGCAACTATTGTTTTTTTGTTGTTTGTTTGTTTTTGAACTAGTTTTGCAATATGGCAGTAACACTATTCTTAGCAAGACTGGCCATAAAAAAACCCAGTCTGTGTGAAATAGAACCACACTAAATTGGTACTGTTATAAAACAGCATTACAGCTCTTTACATCAGTGCTATAGTGTTCAGTGTTACAAAAAGACCATGCTTTTATGAAGCCCAGGCAGCCAGCTTCTTCATTTCATCTTCATCCTCTGCTCTCTTCCTGGTCGATGCTGCAGAGAAAGATTAACAATAACCATCAACTAATGTAACAGTCAGAACCATTTTACTTGTTAGCATGAGGACTTCCATAGTGCTTTCCAGTGTGAAAATCTCAGATCAATCTACCGAGTAACAAGCTAAACAAAGGCAATGCAGTAATGAAGCTGATGAGAGGTGTCACTATTTTACCCCACCATTATCTCACATATAACCCTGAGGTTAAAAATATAGGTCTGATGTAATTCCTCCTGAAAGACTCCTACAGAAAATAGATTTAATCTCTAAAGGCTGTCAGAGAACAGGTGTCCAGAAGAATGCTGCCAGTTGTCTCACTGCCACTTGGGCAGGCATGAGTGACCTATCCCTGGCCAGCAGCGCATCCTGCTGCCTCTCCAAATAGTGCTGAAGGGTTCTGCCTGTGCAGGTCTAGTCTCAAAACAGACTTCCTCATTTTAATGGGAGGTGTCATTTATTTCAAGGGAGAAAGAAATTCCTGAACTTATCTTTGCTCAGGTGACATCAGTTAAGTGCTGTGGTCACAACAATTCCCAGCTCCCACACATACTTTCTCGGGTTTTGTTTTGGTTTTTTACCCAAAAGTCCTATCACACATCTTTCACATACCCTGAACCAAAACCTCACCCAAACAGTCTTCATTCACTGACGTACAAACTGCACACCCAGGTTCAACCTCCGGCTGTCTCCATCTGTGGGCTGTATGTGTCAGTATTTGCATCCCTCCAAACATCAGTGGAATGCTGTTACTGGGTGCAATACTCTTGCATGTAGGTTTACAGCAGTCACTTGTCTCCTGCCTGTAGCAGCTGTATGGTCAGGAGCAACCATCTTGAGAGGGGCTGCAGCTACCACCTTTGGGGTCTAAAGGTGGGAGGAGGACATGGGCGATCAGAGGTCCAGTCCCTACTCTAGAGGCAAGTGCCACTGGCTCACTGTGTGACTGGGGAAGGTCCCTCTGCCTAGCTCCATCTCCGTTTACCCATCTCGAAAGTCAGGAGGATACCATGGATCTCCAATTAGAAGCATTATAAAACCATTAACTGTTGTTCTTGTTTTGCCATTGCTGTGTTAACAGCAAGCATCCAGTTTCAAAAAGATAAGCCAGTTTTGGAGGCTTTAAACTGTATAAATCTAACTACCTAATTCTGCCTGAAGCAGTCATATGGACAGATGAAAGAGCAAATTAAGACAGTGAGAAGCGAAGGGAGATGGCCTGGCTTTAATAAGAATGTCAGCTGGCACAGCTGGATCTGGAAGAGGATGTATGAACAAGCTATAAACGCCCGGACTGCAGTTTGCACTGAGTTTTCCTAAATCCATTATTTCCCTAGCTGTTCTGCAATTGACTTAAGTAGATGAGGCTACAATCCCAGTTAGAACATTTTAAACTGTTTCTCAGGGTTTTCAGGCCATCTGCCAAAACACATATAAGAGTCTGAGTTGGTCTAGGTAACCGTTCTGCAGCAGAATGCACCATGAACAACCTGTGCCACATGTGTGCTGCCCTCGCCACCAAATATTTGCGCTTTCAAGTCTTTCAGCTGATAGAGGAGAGCAGGGCCACATAAAAGGTATAGTTAACAGCAGACTGTCTCTGGCTTCATTCAAAATGAACAGGGTAGAACTACAGAAAAATAAGGCTGTTGCTTAATGCCAGGAGTAAGTCTGTTCTGGAGAAAGAAAGCAAAGGAATGACAAATACCAGTGGCAAATATCAAACCACTACCCTACAAAGCTGGATCTTTGTGATGCAAAGATTTTAGTCTGACCTAGATTCAAAAAAGACTGCGGATGTAACTGCCAAAAAGAGAAAAAAGGCCTTCCCCCATTCCTCAGTGATGTCACTACATTTCAATAGGAAATATAGTATGTGCAAGGGCAAGCTTCCTGAGTTTGTGTCCCTAAGTCTACACAGAATTTAATCCTAAATGCTTTCATATAGCAAAAGAGATTTCCACTCTGCTTTTTCTGATAAACAGACAGAAAAATAGGGAAAGGACTATATAACACTTGGAAAATTAAAACACAGTTAAATCCATATCTAGAGCTCTCTCATCCCCTCCTCCTACTCACAGCACGCCTTAATCATGAAAAACAAAAAATGGCAAGCGAGCAGTTTACCAGGGCGAGAAGGCAGTGATGTGGACGGAACACTTGGCAGTCTGACATCTCTCATTCCCTTGTTCAATTCTTCCTGCTCCAGTTCTTCTAATTCTGCCATCAACTCATCCTAAATTCAAGGAAAACATTATTTACAAATTCATAGTCCTGACAGTAATCTCAAGCAAGGGCACATTTAATGACCATGAAGCAAAGCACTACTGAAAAAACAGTTTATACCTGAGAACACATATAAAAAACCTGCACATCACAAGTATGACTTTTACTAACTGTGGCAATAAAAATAAACCTGAATTGAAAGTAGGACAATTGGAAGTTAGAAACAGGACAAGGAACAGAATTAGAAAGAAAACTGATGGCAGTGTAGCACTCCTCAAAAAGGCAGAGGAGAGAAAAAAAAAGTCCCTATGCCTTCCTCAGGTCTGTTCCAAATTTAGAGCCTGTATTCTTTAACGGAAATGGATTTTGATGTGCAATTTCTCCCATTTTAAAAAGCAAACAGCTTCCACTACTTATAAGGTAGATATTAAACATTATGCTTCTGCCCTACCACACAAGTCCAGGATTATATATGATTTCAAAGCACCACTGGAATAAGAGCTGTCCTCTTGGGTCCTGTTATTCACTCCTGAAGCACGTAACACTCTTGGGCTTTTAGCCACAGAAGCTGATTTGGACAGAGGTTCTAATAGAATTGTACAATATTAAAATAAAGAGGCCATACACTTTTTTTAAAAGTCAAAGACTTATTCCTTGGCTGGAGTTTCCCAAAGGAAAGAAGCTAAATATTACATATCTGTAGAGAAATGGACCTTTTCCACATTGATAAAATGGTTTAAAACGAAACAATGGGCAAAAGTGGCTGTGAAAAAAGTAACTGTAGCAGAGTGAGACCTACTAAGTATTGAAATGGGCTTTGCCTACTCATTTATACCTTATCACAAATGTGGAAATGAAAATGATAACTAATAGCAACCACAGGCCTTCCTAGACTTACTTTCTCATATTTTTGGTTTTTTAAGCCCAAAGGCTTGTTTGCTTATTTGACTTAGTTCACAGTGCAAATACTAGTAGGATATTGCCTTCAAATTTCAGCATGAGGTCTACACCTGATGATGTTCAGTTGACAGCTGATCTCTTACATAAAGGTTCAAGTTGGGGCCCCATGTCTAATTTAGGGATTTAGCTGAGGTGCAAATGTGTCTGTACCTTGAGTGCCTCAGTCAGTGGTGCGAATATAAGCTTCTTACAAATGTAGTGCCCAAGTTGTAAAGTCAATGGAAACAGGTATTTCTGAAGACCTCTAGATGGTCATTGAACACTCTCCCACACCAAAATAGTCCTTACCAACCTCTGCTCAACAAGTAAACAATTAAGAGGCATGTCAGCCACCACAGGCACTTAAAATTAAAAATAATAATAATAATTTAAAAAATAAAGAGGTAAAGGGAACAGTGATCATGACCCCTACAGTTTTAACATAAGCATATAATAGCTAGAACATTTGCTCTTGAAGTGGGAGACCTAAGTCTAAAATTTTTCTAATCTGCAAGCATGGATTTAACTTATGTTTCCCACAATGCTGGCGTTGCTCTACAACTAAGCTGTGGAGCGTTGCAACAGCAACAACAAATGCCCATTCTCTTCTGTAAGTGACACTGTACAGCTGTTTGGGATGGCAGCACGTTTTTCAGTTGTTTGAAGCCCAGTTTATACAGGCCAAATCCCACTCCTTGTGCCAGTACTGATTAAACGTTTCTTGGAAAATCTACTCACATTCACTACTATTTTCAGCAAATTACAACTTTTGAATGAAAGCTCCCCCCCACCTCAATCAAACAAATCAACGCACATGTATGTTTCTTTGTTGTCCATTTGGGCACATAGGAACAAATTAGTTGGAGAGAGAGTGAACCGTTTGGCTCTTTAGGCCATTCTCCAAACAATCCCTAGCACTTGGTCATTTTAAAACAGTTCAAAACCAAACAAAAACTGGTTTGAGCCTGATTCCCACCTCTGTATTCCATAGACTTCAGGAATTTTGAGTATACCTGACCCTTGAGTCCTTAGCCATGGTTGGATCAGAAATAAGTAATGTGGATGTGAATGAAAGCTACTGCAACAAATTTTCAGAAGATCCTAAGTGCCTTGTAACAGTTTCAGAAGAGCTCAAAGAAGAAATGTTCTTGCCTCCAACAGGAAATACTTTTACCTAATGGATCTACTTCTGTAGAAATTCTGTGAAACAGGGAAAGGACCTGCACCTCCAAGCACCAAAAAAGACCTTTAAAAACTGGTCCGAATATTCAGAACTGTGAACAGCAGACTCTTCATGGCATATGAACATGCACTTAGTCAAATGGATGTCTATTTGAAGCACAAAATATTACAGGTTTCAGTATCCACTTGGAGCAATATAAACTACATATTTTAATGACCTCCTCCTTCCATTACACAAATGAGAATAAAAACTACAGGAGTGCAGTGAAGACAGCTTTTAAAAAATGTATATATAAATTAAAACATTTGTTTTACAGGTTATAGCTTATATGTTATTAATTTTATTTTATATATTTGTGTGTTTATATACATTAAAAATATATAAAAACATCCTAGATAGGGTAAGCAAGAACCAAGGAATTTCACATCCACATCTTTTGAGAAACAAACTACTGGAACAAGTCAAGACACAACAAAATAATTATGAAATCATTTAACAGCTAACTCACCAGCTTTACTTAAGTACTAACCTCATCAAACTCATCACCAAAAGCAGCTCGGTTTGAGATTGCATCTGAAATTTCTTGGGCAACATCTTGCTGTTCAGTGATATCTTGCATCAAATCATCAATTTTGTTCAAGTCCCTGGCAAGATAACATGGAAACATTTTTTAAAGTTACATCATTCAAATCCTACAGAAGAGACTCAGAGAAACTTGAACAGATCCTATTTTCTTTTTATGTCCATGCCTGTATAAACAGCAGAACTCACAGGGAATAATTTCCCTCAGCTACACCTTAATGTTTCCTGGCAAGCTTCTGTGTGTTTTAGCCAGTCCAATTTCTTCCACTTCAAGATTCTAACAAGAGTCAAGCTGCAGCAGACTGTCTCTGTGCTTCTTGTACCTCTGCCAGCTAAAAGTCACATTCCCTGGGCTGATCCCATCTCCTTCCTGAGGTCAGCATCTTCATAGGTGGATCTTTTTTAATGTTAAGCTTTCACCAGAACTGGGGGAACTTAACAGGACTATACCCCATTTAAAACCTTCCCCTTATTGTTAACTTCATTATTGTTTCAGTTCCTGTTTACATCTCCCACAACAATCTTTCTGATTTAACTCTGTTTACTCAGGCAGGAAAATGCCTCATGAAACAATATAGGACACATAAAAATACTACATGCACAAAAAAGCCCTACCCTCTCTTTTATTCAGGTCTAAACAGTACTTTGAATCACACAGTCCAGGTTATGCACTTTAAGGAAAAGAGTCCACTTAGTTTCTTCACCTAGGTTTTCTCCTGGAAGAATCAAGGCCAGAGGCCATCTCTACTGCCAAGGCAGACTTAAAAAAGCCAAGTACCACACAAATGGCTCTAGTTAGCTGGACTTCCTTCTAGACTTGCTGTTAAGCAAAGATACTTCTCTGCCAAATATAACATTACAAGACCAATAGCATCCCTGACATTAAATGCCTGAACACAAAATGAAGTCAAAACTGCCTGACTTGATACAATAGACTGTAGCGATGAAATAGTTTGAAAGTTGTAAGTAAGCTCAACTTGAAAGCTATTAGAAAGCACTTACATATTTTCATGCACTTTTTTCATGGCTTGTGCAGCATAACCCATATTCTTGAGCACTTCTGTGTTGGTGTGGGAATTTTCCAGTGCCTCTCTCTGGAACTCAATGGTTGAAAGTGTCCCATCAATCTGACTCAATTGTTTCTCATATCTCTTTTTTCTCTTCAGGGCTTGTAAGGCAGCTGGAAAGCAAGGAGGTAAAGTGCACTGTGCATTTGTACAGCAAAATGCAAGGACAAGTAGTTCAGCTACAAGCTGACCTGCAGAACTTATAATTCTCACCCTCCTACCTTACTAGTAGGGAGACAAACTTTGACCACACCAGATCAGCAGCCTGTTTATCACCAACATGCTGTTGCATGAACATGCTGGGAAGCCTCTTTTAGATAACTCCATTTAGCACCACAGGGAAGAGCAGCTTCTTCCTCCACTGCGGGAGATCTTGAGCTCCATCCTGTGCACACAGGCAAAGCAGGGAAGGTGGGAGGGAAAAAAGAAAAACATCCAAGTGAAGTCAAGAGAGGAAGAAACAGGGGAAAGAAAGAAAAGATGAGGTTGCAATACATAAGTAAAAACTAAGGAAGACAGAGTAAGAAGATCTGTCACGATAACCACATCTCCACCACTGCTGCTTTCTAAACTGTCTCAGCAGCAGAAACTGTCATGGGCAATTGAAAGCCCAAATGGCCTAACCAAGCAGGTGGGTTAGATCAGAGGACTCATATTTCTCTGACTTTCAGCTGCATCTATTTTTAATAGTCACTCAGGAGCATATTTAAACAGTAGAACTTGAAAACATAGAACTTCGTAGACCTAGCCACAGTCAAATCCAGCTACTCCCCATTATCTTTGCAAATCATTAAGATTAGTCTGGGTTTATATTCACTAAGTTATGAGCAGCATACTTTGCCCAGAGTAAATCATTACCAGAATAAATGCACATGACAAGCAGGAGGAGAAAAGGGCTTTCTCTTGGCCTCTGGATGTGGAGCACACACAATCTTGCCACAAGCATTCCCTGACCATTTTTCAATCTACACACATGCCAGGCAAGAAAAACAAACAAAACCAAGATAATGAGTTAACCCAATGCTTTTTCAATGCTACTGATACCTGTATCCTTTCCCTTATCTCTCACATTTAATTTTTAAATCAGGTTCAGGGGCAGAAGAAACAGCAGCACTGCAGGCTCCCAAACTCAACCCATACCAGCAATTACTCTTGCTGTCCTATCCAGATAATTGCCCACGTGCAGTAACACTGAACCTTCACATGGGGGTACACAACTTTTCAAATGAAGTTAGGATCCCTTCAAGGAGGGGCCATAGATTTATGGTGTGTAACAACACACTATGAAAAAAAAATGTATCATTTTGTTGGCATATGCTTGAATTGGTCAAAATTGCTCATCATTTGCTGCACAAGGACAAATGTTCTCACACAGGCTAAGATACACAATGCCTTCTAGCACCTGCAGTAAAATGTTTCAGGACAGCAAAGCTCAATGGCAACAGATTAATCACAGTGTTCAAATTCAAGGTTTTCCCAGGTTTGGGGTGATGGTCCAAAGATCATGCATACTGTGAAAAAGATGCATGAACACCAGATGATGTTATGCAAATGGCAAATGTAAGAACTGTAAAATTCTCACTGGAAATTATATATCAAATAATCTTTATGTTTATTATTGGTAGTGTTAGGACACCAGCCACTTCCTTCACTTCAGTTGAATCAAAATTTGATCCTGGATTCTTTGGTTAGAAAGCCAGAGATTCCAGGTAAATTTAATGGTCTGAAACTGTGAGTAACGTTGGCCGTGCTAGGGAGGACTCTAAAGTCCCATGGCCTAAGAAGCACTAACTAGCTGATGTAGAAAGGCTTCAACTGGAGTAAGCAGCTACCACAGAGAAATATTTCCAGTTGGTATTTTTCAGCAGTGGTGCTCTGTAATGGTGCTGTTGTTACTACCTGCTCAGAGAGAAAATGGATTTCCAGAGTTACACATGAAGGAGTCATTTTCAAAATCCTGAAGGTTCCTGTATTAACATTTAATTAAACCACACCCAAATTAAGAAATCATGGAAGAAGCTACACTCTGTGTGACTTCACCTATTCATAACCAGCTTTTCCTAATTATTATAGTGGAATAGGTCATCTTTATTCATTCTCTTTAGTTTTATCAGTGACTAACAGAACAAAGCACTTAATAGGAAGTAATTCATACTCTTTATCAACCAAGGTATAATTCCCACACCACACTATACAATTTTTCTCCTTTATATTAAATGAATGCCCTTTATTGCACGATGTTTTGTAATAGTAGCTTCTATAGCCTAAGATATGAGAATTTCCTTGTTAAGTGAAATCTATTTTTTCTGTGTTGTACAGATTATCATGGAATTTAAGTGCTTTTCTACTGCACATACAAGCATTTTAAAATTTGTGCACAACTTTTACAAGATTAAAATGCTTCACAGAAATGCTATGGCATTATATAACCAAACTGAAGAAGAATGTGTCTATCGAATAAAACCCCAAAGAAACTGAGCAGAGAACATTAACTTACTTCTCTGAAGGTTTAAGAATGACACTGGAAAAGGGTGTTGTCCATTCCAAAGATTTCAAAGAAGGAAGACAGCCCAGGGAAGACTACTCTAAGCAGGGGTAGAGTCTGAGGAAGCAAGTGTAGTTAATACCAGTTCATCGAGGAAGAGGTGGAGGGAGGTGTTCTTCAGGAAAAAAAAAAAAGCAATCTTGTACACTGTCTCTGTTGTGCTCCAGAGAAGCCAATTCAGCTCCTGTATTTTGTAATGAAGCAGTTAGCAGCTGACTGGGCTTAGCACATTTCCTGTGCTCTGAGTCCATTAAGCAGGATACTGCTCATAGATTAGGAACCATTGCTTTTAATCTGAGGAGCTTTCTAATTTTCAAGATAAGTGGCTGGAACCACAGTGGACGATTATGCCAGTTTAAGTGTGCATATTAAAGAACTACTGTTATTAACACAGAGAAGGACACTTTTCCAGTATCATTACTATGCTGATCCTCTATTAAGGAAGCAGAAATGGCCAGCTGGGGAAAATAGTAATCCTGGCCACACTAGGTATCAAGGTTTCTAAAAGAAAAGAACAGAAGTAGTGACATAACAAAGAGTTGTGGCATCCTCCTAATGGTTTCATGACAGATCAGAATGAAAAGAGACAGTATAGTGATAACAACACTTTTACCTGTCAAGCCCACACCAATACCCATCTGTGCAGGAATTACTGATGAGATCATCTTCTGAAGTAGAAATAAAAGCATTATCTAGCAATCTTTAAAATTCCCAGGGAGAAACTAGTGAAGAAGGAAAAGAGTGTTTCTTCATTAGATGTAACACCACTGTGAAAATACTGGATCTTATTCTTGGATACAGTTCACAACCTCCGCTTCAGTTCTGCAAGGGACCAAATGGATCACAACTTCTAATATCCCTTCAATCAGTGACAACCAAAAGAAGCATTGCTGAGCCCATAAAAATCATACTACCTTCCTAAATAAGCTCATTATCAGCATTCATAATCCTTCAAACCTTGTGGAGGAAGCCACTTGGAGTTAGAACTAAGGGGCTAATTCAATAACATAACGCATGACTAGTTATAACCATTCAAGTTCATGGCAGGACAACTGAAACATGATCATGAAGATCAGACAACAATAGCTGTAACTCACAGAACAAATACACATTAAAGACATCCTCCTATCTCCTCACCAGAAACCCTCAGTCCCAAGCTGTCATATACCCTGCCTTAGGAATGACAGCCCTGTCCACGCTGACACACAGGCACTACATTGTTGTTTGGTTTCAGCAGCATTCTAGTTGCAACTAAGTCATTGAAGAGGAATGCTACACAGCTACATAAGCCCTGCCCAAATATACCACACAATATATTTAGCAGTATCTACTTGTAAAAGCCTACCTGTTTGTCCAACTTTCTCTGCAGTTTTTCTCCTCAGTAGTAGTACGTGGCTCCTTATGGTTAAGATTTAATCCTACTCTGGATTTTGGGAAAAAAAAAAAAAAATCCCTAACAGCTATGGCTTCTTTTGACTTCTTTTCATTTAGGCATTTTTAGGATCTGGGAAAGATTCCAGGCTAAAACAACACTCATTCACATATATGTTATTCTCACAGGCACAGGTGCACTTCAGAAAACACATTTCCTTTTAAACAGTGTTCTCAAATACCCATTATCACTTTCTGTCCTTTAAATGTTCATGCATGACCTTCAAAATATTGAAGATGAAAGGCCAGTTTGCAGCTGCAGTTGGCAGCTGGGCACTGACTGAAACTGATACTCAAAAAAAAAAAAATACAGGAAGATATATTAAAAAAAAAATTAAAATCTTGAGTTTGTATCTGGAATGGGTAGAGATTAAAAGGCAGTGTTAACTG
>JAVSBS010020015.1:0-11531 GCA_033124195.1 Coracias cyanogaster
AGGAGAAACTTGTTTGGTGTGAGGGTGTGGGAGCCTGGCCCAGGCTGCCCAGAGAGGTTGTGGAGTCTCCTTCCCTGCAGAGATTCCAAAACTGCCTGGACACGATCCTGGGCCCCCTGCTCTGGGTGAGCTGCTGGAGCAGGGGGGTTTGACGAGATGATCTCCAGAGGTCCCTTCCATGCCACGCTGGGTTTGTGTAATGTAGTTCTTCTCTTATACAAACCCATTGACTTCACTGAAGACACTGTGAAGGTACATGAGGAATAATTTTTTCCCCTAGAAGCTGAACTATGTGTTGCTCTGACCAGGACTGCAAGTGCTTTGCTGAGCAGAGAACACTGAAATATTTTCATATTAATGGAAACAGGATCATCTGTTTTTAGTCTGCTTGCTAATATCACCAACATGTTTACAGTCTTCCAAACATCTCCAAATAAGAGGGCACGCTCAAACCTGTGAATCACTGTGACAATCTTCAAAGCATAGATACAAGAAGAAAGTACCTTGAAGAAGCACCTGACAAATAAGCTTCTACCTTGCCAAGGAAAAGGATCAGAGACTTGTGCCACCCGAGCTCGTCACCGCTTCCTCCTCGCAGAAGGGTAAGCTTCGTGAGGACACAGACATTTGGGGAAGGCTTAACTTTGAGCTGCTGGAAAACAGAGGACTGGCAAAACACGTGCCTCACCTGCATAATTTACCCCTTCAGTTTGCCATCATCAGTTTGGTAAACAGGGAAAAACTGCAGAAAGATCCTTTGTTATCATTTTTCCACACAGAATTCCTCTGGGAATAACTATAAAGTTCTGCCAAATTCAGAAGGGACTGGATAGTGTAACTAAATTAAGGAGAAACAGGAAAATATCCTGCAGCAAGTCTGCTTGAGTCCAGCATGCTACTTGTTACCTTCAGAGGGGATCCTGCAGCATCGGCGGACAATTCTACGCTCAGAATGGATTCACTCTCTTAATTCAGTTTCCTAAAACCCAGGGGTTACAGTATCAGCAGTCACAAGGACAACATGAGAATTTCTGAAGGCAAACCTGGACAATCTCTTTCCAAAATGTGTTCCAGCTTAACAGAAATTGTCAGTGTGATGCCAAAATTATTACACATGGATCAACGGCCTGTATTATGCAGGTGTTATGTAGATCAGACCGCATTTTCATAACTCTTCTTTTTGGCCCTAAAATCTTTGCATTTATGAATTTTAAAATTTGAGTGCCTGTTAACTCTGTCTTCTTTTAAGAAAACAAAATATTAGAATATTTATTACTATGATATGTTTCATTTCCTGTCAATATATCCATACGTATTTGTATACAATATAATTTATATTTGCCTTTCCCCTTCTAGTAAATAAATGGAAAATATTTGTTTGATAAAAAACAGAGAAAGTGCTCAATATACTTCCTCTGCAAGAATCATACAACCACTTATAAGCAATAAACCATCTGCTTCTCACTACATTAGGTAAACCATATTACTTTGGAAAAAACCAATAATAACGGGAAACTTGACAACAGTAATAAAACTTCTGAACTATTGATACCAGATTCCCCTGTTATTCATTATTCGCTGGCTGGAAGGTAGGCTTTCAGACAAAATTGCCCGTTGATTTTCCTGATGGGTTCAGTGAACTTGGTCTGTCTATTCTGTGTAATATTTACTGTTTGAAGAAACAGCCACATTGCAAACGGGATTTGTTTTGCCACTGAGGGACACTCGCTCTGGTGGTAGAGAGATAAGTTTAGGTTCAAGCATCAGGTTCAAGGAGAGCACTGGGGTGAAATCTAGGCAACGAGGTGGAGAAATGTTTCACTCAGAAAAGACATTTTATTCTTTTGCGTTTCCATCATCCTCTCCATCATCCCACGGTAAAATTTGCCTTACAGAAATATCTGAATTTGAACGTGGGCTTAAATATTAAAAGAGTCATTTTGCCTTGCAGAGATATCCGATGGGGTCACTCGGGCTGTGCTGCCAAGGAGAATATCAGATTCGCAAAATTATAACAATGATTATCATGCCATCTTCATTTTCCTGTGTGATTTTTGGTCCAAGCTTGTCTTTCATGTTGCCAAGTGACTGGTGACAGGCAAAGCTTTTCTTGAAGGCATTCTCAAGATGGCTTTTTCTTTATCTGAGCATCTCTGCAAAGCCCTGCTATTATTAGGTCTTTCTAATGCCTTGGATAAAACCTCAGAGATTACGCTCCTACTTTATACTCCAATAGCCTCTTCATTCACGATGTTTAGTTAGACTAAATATTTGCTTGGAGGCTGTGCAGTGACTGCAGAGATATTCCCAGCGCGTGACTAGAGCCAAATTTTTTGTTGCCTTAATATCATGAACAGAAGAAGAGATATAATAATCTGAAAGCTAGAGGAAGAAAATTCATGTAGGCCACTGATACCTGCCAGACGAGTCTAACATCAAAACATTGACTGCAGCCTTCATCGTGTTTACTTCAGAGAATCTAATACGTGAAGCTTCCTAGGCTGCCCTTGGTAAGTCTGTGAAGGACCCAGTGGAGAAAACATCGGGTTTAAATGCAACGCTGGAAGTTTTGCAGCCTCTCCATAGTAATACAGACACAAGCAAAACGCTAATACTAGGGAAGGAAGCAGAATAAAAAGGTCTCTTCCCTTCAGCCTGTCTCCCCAAATTAACTCACTTTGACATTTAAAGAGACCAGGACGATGACAGTGATCTGTCCTGTCGTGTTTTCCACTACCTCCCAGCAGCATGAACCAGGAGGCTTTGCATTAGCAACCGGTTTTCCTCCTGTAATTCACTCGTCAGGACTCTTCCTTCACTCTTTCCATTCCACACGGCTCTGCTCTCTCTTACATGCAAGAGCAGCTCTATTTTTAAAGAGTTTGGGAAGCAAACAACCTCATGTTTTCCTCCTCTCTTAAAAATGCACTTGGACAACCTGAAAGCATTTTAGATGGCGACAACACGTGCTCTAATCAAGCAGAAGTAGGCTTAAATTAATTATCAAGAACTGGAAAGCTCTGTAGCTGTGTTTTAGGGTCAGCTTTCATTTCTCTGTCACTCTCCTGTAGTCACGAATTGCATGAGCTCAGCTCCAAAATAAAGACCTGCCATCCAGAAGCCTTGTGGATAGCCAGAGCTGTCAGACCCCCCTGCCATCTGCAGCTCCTCCTCGCCTTCCTGCTCCGGAGCCGCGGTGTTTCCTCCCTTCTGCCAAGCGTCTCGGCAGCTCTGCAGCCAGACATAGTCCTTTTGTTCCCTATGAGAGAAGGACAGTCTAGAGAGGAGGTTCTTCAACCAACAAGGATCATCAACAGCCCTGCCATTGAAATCTGGAAATGGTGTTTTCATCTTTCCTTCTTTCAGGGGGTTTCAACAGTTATGGCAATTCTTTAAATACTCTAATTTCTGATGATAGCCGAACTACTGAGGGTCTCCTTAGGACCCGTGTCTTCCAAGTGCTGATAACTACTATTTTCTTCTCAGGCCTCCATGAGGAATGCCTCTTCCTGTTCACAGTCTCTTCAGAGTGAGAGAAACCTGTGTTTTTAGCTCTTCTCTTAATGGGGCTTGTTTTGCCTATGACAATGATTAGAAATTCTCCCTAATGGCTGCAGGTCTCAAAACTCCCAATCCTAATAAAGGGAGCCAAGACTCTTTTACTACAGGTATGATGATGACCGAGCCTTGCCCTTGGAGTCCCGCTGCACGTCCGTTGGCAATTCCCCAAGTCACCGAGTTTTACTGTTTTTGCTCCTCAAGCTTCTGTTAGCTCCTCAGTTGAATTCAGTCCACCAGCAGCAGGACAAAGGTTTTCTCTGAAGGAAAACATCTCCTGCAGTTCGAGTTGTTGTGGTTTTATTTTTAAGTTCAGTGCAGTAGTAGCAGCAATTTTTGGCTCCAAAACCTCTCGGTAGGTGGTTAGCGCTGTGAGCCAGTGCTGGGAAAAGGTGAGACAGACAAAAAACCTGCTAAGAACTTGACCCTTATTTCACAGTCCCTGTAGACAAGGCCCTGTGCCTTCTGTCTGGAAGAACTTGATGTTTTGGTGACTATTTCTCTATTTTCAGACTGGATTCAGCTTCCAGTCCGCATGCCTTCTTGGGTCTGCTTTCTATTATTAGGGAGATTAAAATAAAACTTTACAAATGTAGCCTGAAAGCTTCTCCCTAGATTTATCTGAGACCAGGGCTCCCACTGCTTGACTCAGCTCATCTTCCACCTTCTTGCTCACTCTGAACTCGGTGCCAATTTCCTCTTTTCTTTAGGATGAGCGATGCGAGTCCAGAGACGGTGCCTCCGAGAGGAGTACGAGGGGCTGGCTGAAGGCATCAGCACTCACACCTGCAGCACCAAGCTCAAGTTTAAATAAAAATTTAAGCCTTTATTCCAATATTATCTCCTTCTTCATCACTGTTCCTCCAAGGCTAATGTCAGGATAAGTTGTCATCATATAAGCCACACATTCAACATTTTCTTAGCTCTTTGGTAACGGTGCAGCCGTCTTAAATTAATTGGAAAGAGTTGGAAAAAATACTGATTTCATTCATCTATCTGTAAAACTATTAATACCAGTTCCATCTATTATTTATCAATTCATTTTGCATTCTAAACTAAAACACCCACCGTTACTTACGTTTAACGCTGCCTGCACATTTCACTAATGAAGTGCCACATTCGCCGCATTTCTGCATCATATCTTTTTAATAAATGTCTACATTTCTACAACCATGTATCTTCTGAAGAAAGCTCTTACACCTTTGGTATAGCTCACCAATTTTGCTGTAGCGCTGCTTCCTCACACTGCATCACCGTGAAACTCAGCAGAACGTTTTTCATGGTAATTGAATGTTCTGCCCATATATACAGATATTTATAATCTCCGAGGGGAAAAGCTGTTTTACTGGGTTTGCATAGTACGATTCATTTTCATTTTTCTACTTATTCACAGAAAATGTTGCAATTAAAAATAGCTTAGGCTGAAAACTTTGTGGAAAGCTTTTCCCCCTAAAATTCTAAAGTACATGATTTCACACTTAAACAAAAATGTGTATTTTGAGCTGTGAAAAAGTGACAGCAAAAAAAGATTACTTTTGAAATACATTAATTTCTTGCAAATAGCCATGGAAACTGGTTGCTAATACATCTTTGATGAACTTTCCTGGTAGGACATTGTCCTGGTTAGAATTCTAGTAGACGTACTAGAATGCAAAAGTTAATTCTGCTGTTGAAATACCACTGGTGCCAAAACTTCTCAGGGATTGTGACTCACATTTTTCCTATCTTTCCAGTTTTGAGCTCCAAAAAAAGGGATCCTTTGGTGATTTTACAGCCTCCTCGTTTCCCAATTACTATACTTTTGTCTCCACAGGCTCAGAGTTTCTTTGCAAATCTTGTTTTTTTCAAGTCCTTTATTCCACTGGAGGATATTATCCTGGGCTTCTTTCACTTTCATTCAAATTATTAAATACATTTTGTGGAAAGAGTTATCAGGGGCAGTTTTTAGAAAGATGGTATGAATCCTTTGTTTCAACTCCAAATAAAAGACCATTAAAACGCCCCAAAAGAACTCTTCGGATTAAAAATTTAATTTCAAATTGGTATACATGCAGAAGTGAGGTGTTTTGCTGGAAAGGCTCCTTGGCAATACCTCAGCCCATCATCTCAACAGCCAAAGTCACTCTGTCACAAAAACAAACAAACAAAAATCAGTCTTTGAGAGCTGGTAGTTGGAGTTGCCTAATGAAAAGGAAAATTTTATACAGCAATTAATTTTGTCAGTGCAATTATTTTTGTAATTGCACTGTATATTACCTATGTATTTTATCTAAAGGCTGTCCAAATAATTTTAAGTAGCTGATTTGCGAACTGGAAGCATGATTTTCTATCTACATTTTTTAAACCTTTGTTGTAAGCCATGGATACAAGTGTGGGATGCTACGGAGGACATCTTCAACAAGGACAGCAGGGCAAAAATCTGGGAATATTTTGGCTTTGGACGTTTACCCAGTGCTGTAAGATGCAGTGTCTGCCTTGAAGAATCTGAAAAGGCCACTGGCTGGCCACCCAGCTGGTGCCTGCTTTTTCCAGGCACACGATCTGAATTTAATCTAGTGTTCTGCCAGGATTTGTCATAGAAAAGATTTCAAAAATAGAGTACTGTATCCTGGTTAAATGACATTTTCTACAAATATCAAACCAAGCTTCTTTTCCAAAGACTTGCTTGTCCCCACTCTTACTATGCCAGCACAAGCAAGAGACACTCTCCTCTTGTTAAAACGACCAAGGCATTTGGTTCAACTCCTTCATTTAAGAATAATTTGAAACTTTTCTATGCATCTATTTCAACATGAATACATTTTGTAAGTACTTGTCCGGACAGGTAGCGTGGCTTGTAAGAACAATCTTCCCGAAACTCAAGGGGTCTTTTGGCAATGATCCCATCAGACAGATTGTTAACCGAGAGAAGAACTTTGCTGGTTTTATACTAAATCCAGGTTTCTGTTGTTGATCAGATTTGGATGGGTCACTGCTTGCATCGGCTGTGACCCTGTTTGTTGAGACTGCATTTTCAAATTATACTTATCACAAATGTCATGTCTTTGACAGTAAAATATTCCCCAGGCAAATAAGTCTTTAATGCTGACAATAAGCTCTCCCCTTTGTACAATTTTAGCGGTATCCATAATAGCTCCGAAATACGACTTGATGTGAATCTCCATTTCCATGCACCGCTTTGCCTCTGCAGCACCGAGAAAGTGATGCAAAATCAGGGTGAGCTTTCACGGCCTCACACCAGCTTACCCAGTGCCCGAGTTTAGAGAAGTCTGAGAGTCTGCCACTTAGTAACCGAGAGAAAAGTGTTTTAACCAGAGCACAAGGCTCAACATTTAAGGTGGCCGCCTCTGCAGCACACAGAGGTGGCGGGGAGAGGACTGACATTAGAAAGCAGTACAGAATTAAACTTCTATTTCTTAGAACTCAGGTCTTCACCCTTTATGGGCCTGTCATTCCAGGCTTGTGGCTAAAAAGCAGTCACTACTCTTTGAGTATTCCTTCCTAGGCAGTTGTGTTCCTTCTTGGGAAGGGACTAGATGATCTCCAGAGGTCCCTTCCAACCCCTAGCGTTCTGTGACTCTTTTACAGGCATTTCCACTGGATCGTGCTTCCTAGTTTGCTTAGGAAAATAATCTAATTCTGTATTAAAAATTATCATAGTCAGGTTATGCTTACGTCCACGACAAATTTTTTGCCTGGACTAAAAAAATGGGCTCATAACTTCCCCTTTTCTCCCTGCAGGCATGAACCCGATGGGCTGTGTCAATCAGCATGTACTCAGGTATTAATACCACTTAAGCAAAGCATAAGGGCCTGGCTTGACTTGGAAAGTAGTTATGCTAATTAGCTGAAATTTGCAAGAATTTGACTCAACAGGAACAACTTGACATTTGGTTTGGAAGGTCTAAACGTTTCTGTCGAGTTCAGATAGCAATATCGCTGGTAAGGCATTCCTTTTTTCCCCCGTCCCAAATGACGCTACAATTACAAAAAGTTCATTTGCAAATGTTTACCTAAAAGAAAATGACTTACACGAAGGCCTCTCATTGCAGCTGACACAGATCCCGATTAAGTCGAATCCCTGGCAATAGAGCCAGCCACAGAAGTTGGGCTATTTGCTTTTCTTGAATCCTCCCTGGCTTTAGATGCCTTCAAATCTTTTCTAATCCTTACGGAAGGGCACAGCTAATTAACCTGGGAACGGTGCGACGCTCCTGCTTTTGCCAACCACAGTGACATACCTGCACAACACTGAACTGCATCTGTAGATATATCAAGTAGCTCGGGGTAAATATGTTTGCAGTATGGCACAAAGCCACCTTTCCCTCCCTTTTTTAAGACACACAAAGGATTTCTCTCCTCCTGCAAAGCATGAGAGACACGCCGTTTGCTGGGCTCTACCTACAGCATCTGATTGATGACAACAATTATGAATGTATTTATTTCCATGCTTTATACTTTCAAAGCGTATTAGCTCTTCAAGATCTTCATCTCCCTGTTTCATTGCCCTTTTTGCCCTTAGCAAACAAAGTGATATTTGGCACCTCCTTTGTAGTCGGGTTTTCTCGTTGCTGTTAAAAGCCTGTGCTTTGAAGTACGGCTTCCTCTGAAATTGTAAAGTATGATATTGTGTTGACCACTGCTTCGCTCTCCATTTTTTTAATTCCCAGAGTTAGAAATTGATTTGTTAATGGAGCTTAAGCTCCATGGCCCGCAGCACGCTGCACCCTTTCATTAGCCGTGAAGCCAAGATAAACACAGCGATTTAGGTCCACTAAGCAAATCCATCGGCTACGTGGCATGACAGGTTGCTGCTGCTTTCCCTTTTGGATCCTTATTGAAATAGACTGCTAGGCGCTACTAATTTTTTTTCCCATTATATATCAAAAATCTTGTTTTACTCTTACTATCACGTGTTAGGGCACAGTGGAGGTGGCTGTTCCCTGGAGACTGGGAGGAAAGGGTGCTCCCCACGGGGCAGGGTCTCACAGCCAGGACCGAGGTGCCCCAAGGGGCTGGCAGGGGGTCCTGTGCTAGGGATAAAAGACATCAGAAAGACAAGGTGACAGTAAGTAAGCCTGTCTGCTCTTTCCAGATGCCACTGCACCTTTTCTGGTTCAAATCATTCATTTAAATGATTTTTGAGTCATTCCAGGTGAGCTAAGAGAGCTTCATAAATCAGTGCTATCCACGTATCCACATATGTACTCAAATAACCCAAGTTGTGGGATGCTTAATTACAAATGCACATTTGGCCGAGTTTTCTGTTGTTTATTTTTAGTGGAAACCAAGAGACAAACTGACTAACCGGTGAGAGATCAGGAGTGTTGGTGGTGCAGGCCTTACTCTGACTCAAAATTGTACAATTTGAACACATCCTGGTAGGGCAACGTACTCCAGACCAGAGGTCTCGGTTGCACTTTACGTGTCACTGTGTGTGCCACTAGAGAGGAAGCAGTTACACGCCATTCTCCACCTATTTCCATCTGTATGTGCTAGTTTTCAGAACCAAATGTGCGGTAAATAAGATTCTCTCTAATGCGATGCAGAGTTGCCCTGGCTTTATAAACTGCAAGAGTGCAACTCCCACCACTGCTAACGCTGACGTATCCACTAATGTGACGCTGCTTGTTTTTTCTTATAGTCATTTAAAACAGTATAAAATAATCCCCTAAAATATACCTGATAATGAAAATAATCTCATTTAAAATTATAGTAATATATTACTGAGATTATTGAAACATGAAGCCTTAAACAGGGTCTTGTTTTAAAGTTTTAAAATGCTTTTCTGATCTTTCTTTCTACCTACTATACAGAAAAAAAATAAGGTGGACTGAGACTGATTGATGAAGAATTGAATTGGATGGAGCAGCAAGATCCCTAAGACAGAAGCATTTGGGGACAAAATGGATCAAAATGTCCATGTGAGTGTAAAATATATTGTTATTTTATAATGAAATGTAGGAAATACAGATTTTTCCTTGGAAACTAGAGATCAAAATCAGTTATTGATACTGATGAACACTGCTTATTAACATTAATTAAGTTTTCATAGCTGGAAATTCCCTGGTCAAGCAATACATTGATCCTGTCAGGAAACTCAAATCCCACAGGTCGCCTTTGGTGCATTGAAACATGAGGAACACAGTAAGTCTGTCGTCTAAAATACTGATGGCTTGAATTACAAACAAGCGGATCACTCTGTATGGGAATTACCCCTGTTCTTTAACACGAAACATCAATCGTCAGCCACTGTCAGGGCCAGGATATTAGGCTAAAAAGGCTTTTGATACAGCCCAACACATTTGTCCTGCGTTCCTGCGTTCTTATCTTGCTTTAAAAAGGAGACAACTCTATTTCTTCGCCAAATGCTGCTTTTCAAGTGCATCACCACGGCAGCGTTGCCGGATGATAACAAGCACAGGTGACAGCGCCTAGGCCAGTATCTAAAAAAGATTTGGCATCTTGTCTTAACTCAGAGGAGATAAAAGGGCATTTTCTAGATATGCTTGTTCAAGAAGAAGCTTCTATTTAGGAACCCAACAGTACAAAATATATTGCCTGTAGATAGATGCAGCGATTGGGAGAAGCATATAACCTTCCCCTCCTCCTAAAAAATCTTGCCTTTAATGTGACATCGTTCCGTTTTATCTGGGCTGAGATTCGACCCCACGATACGTACGGAGGAAGTAAAACAGGCTGGAAACTACAATGTGGCCCGACCACAAGTAGGACTTTGTTGAAAGAAATTCTTTAAACAAATACTGATTAACACAAAGCCTGCAAAGCTTTGAAAAGACTGTCTTCTTCCAGGAAACAAGTAATTTGCATTTAAACAAACTCCGCTGTATGTAGATAAAAAAAAAATGACAGGGTAAGTAGAGAGGGAAAATCACTTGGCATCAAACGATCAGTACTTCAATTTTATTGTTATCTCAAAGACGAAGATGGAAGATTACTTTGTAAACATATTTCTTAATGGGATAATTTTCTAATGAGTGATAGAAGTTTGTGATAAGATGTAATCTTACACGGTCTTTTTGCAAAATAGAAGTGATGCTATGGGATTGAACAAAGTAGGGTGTTTTATTGGCAAAAGACAAGGGCTCTCTCCCAGGGAGGACATTTCACCTGCTCTACTTGGTCTCAGCAAAGCTCAGGAATCATGCTGTGCTTGTAGAAATATTCACATTTTTGTGAAATAGCTAAGGATGAAAATGTGCTTTACTATAGAACAGGAAAAAAAAAACCCCAAATACAAGCTCTTGCCAGTCTCGCATTAAAAAAAAAATAGTCAGCTGCAGAACCAACAGCTCAGGAATGCAGCTGATTTTCCACATCCAAAAACATCAAGAGGCTTATCAGTGTGACACACAGCCAGCCTTCTGAAGATGGCAGATGGCGGAGTTAATTGTGATACCGAATGAAAGGTGAGGAAGAATTAAAACACTTTGGTTTTCCAGCCTAAAAATTTGAAGAGAGCAGCACTCTTTTGTAGTGTGGAATGTGTGCTTTGTAAGACGGGTAAGGTGCAACCGCATTCCAAAATGCAGGGTTTGCTGTGACTGGGGACAGAAGTTAACTAAATCAAACAAGGTAACAGAACCAGTGAGAAGCACTCGGAGAAACTGGTGGGTGATGGCTGTTTCCTTTATTCCCATGGACCCAGGACAACCACCGTGCTGCTTCTATTTTTAGAGGAAAAATCCTCCACTTTTCAGACCCTTTCAGGCCAGTCAGGGGTATAGAAAAAAGGTGAGGAGCTCGTAACGAGGGGGATAGGCATGATCTTCTCAATGTTTATGAATCTCTAAAGAGCGTGGATCAAGAGGATGGGGCCAGACTCTCAGTGGTGCCTGGTCATAGGGCGAATGGCAACAGGCACAGGCTGGAACCCAGGAGGTTCCATCTGAGCAGGAGGAGAAAATTCTTTGCTGTGAGGGTGTGGGAGCCTGGCCCAGGCTGCCCAGAGA
>JAVSBS010020018.1:3150-16019 GCA_033124195.1 Coracias cyanogaster
TTTCCAAGCCATGGAGATGTGGTGCTGAGGGCCAGGGGTTAGTGGTGCCCTGGCAGTGCTGGGGGAATGGTTGGACTCGATGAGCTTTCCAACCTAAATGATTCTATGATTCTGTGGTCACCATGGCAGGGAAGCAGGAGGACGAGGCCTGACAAGCGGTCCCAGAGGAGATGCAGGAAGTCAAGATGCAGCAAGTGCATCCACACGGACGCACAAGAAGCGGAGGAGCTGCTCGCTGTGGTTCTGTTGCACGAATCCTGCTCACCACCCCCGGGGTGGTGCCGCAGGACACGAGGGTGCGGTGCAGTGTGCCGGGTCAGCAGCTCCACCGGAACACCGGGCGACTGCCGGCAGCCGCGCGCCCACGGCAATCCTCCCCGCGCCAATTCCCACCCCTATCTTCACCCAGGTGATTATGTGGAAAGTATCTTCTCCGCCAAACACAATAATAAATCAAACCTTATCAGAGCCGAACTATAAATCTGTGAAGACTCCAATAATTTCTAGCTATGGGAATAACACCACAAAAGTACTTTTTAAACTAATTACTCAGATTCCGAAGTGCTGCCCTAATGAGCCTTCCTTCTGCCCAGAACTTGGTAAGAGAAAAAAAATCTACCTTCAGTGCAGTAATTACTGCTTTCCCCTTCAAACTTCTAACTGGAGATCAATGCTGCATTTTAAGACTCATTGATTTACAATTAGCCTGGCTTTCCTGCTAAAGTGTTTTTAAAGCAGAGTTTACTTTTATTTTATTTTGAAATCTCAAAGATCTGGTTCTTGGATTTTACGCCCTCATGAGAGGTGTGCTGGAAACCGAAGGAGGAAGGCAGGCCCATGGGCTGACGAGCGGGTTTCTTGTTAGGCTGAGAGCAGAAATAAAAGAGACTCCTAAATATTAAAGGGCAAAACATGAAAAAAATAAAGACGGAGGAAGAGAACCAAAGCTAAAAGAAAGGAAGAGAAAGTGGACAAAGAAACTGTAAAGGCAAAGAAAAAGGAAAAGCGAATTGCAGGCTAAGAAAGGAGAGTCCCTGTCAGCGCGTCAGAAAGCTCTCACTGCCTCTGCTGTTGATGAGCATCCTTGGGAAAAAAAAAAAAGCATCTTTGCCAAACAAAGCGCTAGTTAAAAATAGCGCGTGCAGCAGGGACGGTGCGCGAACACGAGGGTCCTGCCAGCTCCTGCGCTCGCACAATCTGTCCCACGAGGAGAGCAGAAGTAAGTGAAGCAATTAAGAATGCCACGCTGATTGCTTCAAACACGTTTTTCTATGCCACGAAGATAATAGCATCACAGATACATCCGCCTCCTCTCTCCTGCCTCTTCCCACCCCAGCATCATCTACTTTGCATCCCCTCCCTTGGACTCCTGGGTCTTGAGGAGCTGGAACAATGGAAGGGGCCCACCAAGGCTGGGGAGTCCCCCTCCTTGTGGAGATACTTCAGACCCCAGTGGGAACAGTCCTGGCACACGGCTGCAGCTGGTCCCGCTCGGAGCTGGGGCTGGGCGAGGTGACCTCCAGAGGTCCTTGCCAACCACTGCTGCTTCAGGAGTCTCTGACCATTCTGGAGCTCCGCAGCAGTGCTCGGTTCTGAATCATTTTTCTGTCATTTCTGCAGGAAATGAGCTACGCTGGACAAGCCACTTCAGTGCTCCTCGACCCCCCTTTGCCTCCTACTTCTTCCACCAAAATAAACATTTGGAAGGTATTCTAGGATTAGCATAAGCGGCAACGTGACAGGAGCCACACTGAGGATCAAGGAGGCAAAGAAAATTGCCTGCAAGGGTTCACAATTTTGGAGCTGCCATAGCAGCCCAGCCTGCCATTTCGTGTGCTGCGCTCATAAATTCTGCTCCCTACTGCTGTTGGGTCCCAGGAGTCAGTGGCAGATGATGATCCTAGAGTGATGAAAGCAAAGACAGAAAATAGGAAAGCCAGCAACATCTCCCCTTTTTTATATTTTATTTTACAGAAAGCTGCTTAGCCCCATTTCAAAGACTAATATGAAAAAAGTGCAATTAAATCCTCGAAAAACTGACAGATCAGCAAAACAAAACCACCCGGAGGAGAGCACGATTGAGCCTCATTAAGAAAGAGTTCAGTCTGTTTTTAAAACCTTTCTTAACACTTAGCTGGGTACCTCTCAGCAGCAACCGCTCCCAGTGCGCCTGGCATAATTAGTGTCAGAACGGAAAGGAAAGAATCAACCTAGGAAACAGAAATTAAAACACCAGATTCGAGTGAGGGAAAAAGGTTCAGCCGTAGCAAAACCGTCTAAATTCTAACAATAACCCCTCCTCTCGGGCTGCGGCAGAGAGCCCCCGTTCCACTCCGTGCATAGACAAATACGTGCCAATTAAAGAGGAAAGTGGCTGGGGCAAATCTGCGCCGTAAAATTTCTCTCTCTCTAACCACTCCCAGTCCCCAAACACTATCTGCATGGCAGTCACATCCACCCGCGAGGTCAGGTTAATGACAGATGGACAGTAAATTACACTGACCTCGACAGCAATTATAACTATCACAGTTGACAATAAGGAAATGGAGAGAGAGGGACCCATCCTGCGTGCTCTGAGTGGCCGGACCCTTCCCAGGCTGTGCGTGCAGCCGCTCGCGCGCGTACCCTCCCTGTTGAGCTGCCAGCCCAGCGCAGGACGCCGCGCAGCCGAGATCTATTATTTTACCGTGGGGGTGGGGATGAAACGCATGGGAGATAGAAAAGATGGCAGAGAGATGAAGCCATTTTATTAAATCAGGCAAATTCTAATTTATTCTGGGGAGATGGAGGAGAGAAAATGGATTCACTCTCAGCATGCTCACTCTGTATCGTCTGATCCAATCCCTACCGCCTCGCCGGAGGGGGAGGGGGCCTCGGCGTTCTGCAATTCTCCCACAATCTGAGAAAAAGATTAAAAAAATAAGACGATTCCCCTTTTGGGTTTTGCAGCAGCCACGGGGAAAAAGCTTTTCCTGGGAACGCAAGGTGCGAAGCCCTGCTGTCAGCCGTGCCGGGCAGCGCACAGGGCTTCGAGGGGCTTGCTTCTTGGGATGTTAAATTGGCAGCGCAAGGTCCACAGCGCACCATGCTTGCACCACGCGACCAATCGTGCGGACAGAGGTACATGTGCAGGAAGAACATCCCATGGTGGTCCTGCACCCTCTGTTGTCTTTGGTGTACACCGCAGCACGCGCCCTCAACCGCTCGTAGCGTTATCACCATTGTTCTTCTTCACCAGGTTAAGAGACATTGAAATAAGTGTCACGTGGGCAGCACTGCGGAGGTTGGTGGTCCCTCAGTTATCCACAGGCTCGCACACTAGTGCAGAGCACAACCATAACACCACCACCGCCAAAACACCAGCACTGCCCTTCCACAACCCTCCGCAGCACCGGGGAGCTGAGCTCCTCCGCTGCTCCAGTTGGTGCTTCTGGAGCTGGGGAGGTCACCAGCACCAGCGGGCAGCCAAGCTGGAAGTTGTGGGCTCCTGCATCGCTCACAGCCGAGTGGCGTGGGATTTCTGAAGTGACACAGAGAACCTGGGGGCCGTCACGAGCCCGCACGCTGGGGAGGCTCTGTTGTGACAGCCAGGTGGGGACAGCTCATGCAGAGACGTTTCCAAATGAGGCTGATGGCTGAGCTTTGTGTTTTAGGGAGGAGAGTGACATGCACAGCTGCCCAACGTGCAGAACAAAGCCAAAGAAACTTCCCGCTTGAGAGAAGAAATGCCACCAAACAGCCCTGCATGGGTTTTGGAACAGGGACCAGGTGAAAACACCCAAGTTTGGGTAGAGTTTAGCACCACTACCAGAAAGTAAGACAGCTCCCACTGCAGGGAACAGCAATCGCTCGGACTCGCGTTCCCTGGCCATCGTTCCAAAAGAACAGGTCACGGCGACACCCTCACAGCATTCCATCGGGGAGAGGAAAATTTGGGATGGACAATGCAGATGCAGCCTGGAGAAAGGTGAGATGTTGCACAAAGCTCCACAGGCACAGGAACATCTCCCATTTCAGAATTAACCAGAAGGAAGCAAGAACAACGTGTAATCAATTACCACTGGCCAAATAAGCCCTGAAAACCAAACAAGACTTAATGGTGAATTAGAAGAATGCTAAAACTAGATGGGGCAGAACGGCCTGGGCCGTCACGAGGCCATCTTTCTATGTAGAAATCATTCTAGTTAAGTTTATAATGATTAAATCAACATTTTATAGACAATCCTTCAGAAAACAACCCCTGCAGGAACCCCCTTTCCTCCCCAAACCATCAACATTCTCCCAAGCTCAGAGCAGAGCGAGAGCTGCACTCGTGCATCATGCAGTGACCTCGGGGCGAGCACACGGTCCCAGCACCCGCATGGCCAAGGAGCCATGAGGACGCTGCCACCGCAAGAGCAGCTAAGCCCTGCGCTCCAGCCTGCGGGGCTGGACCCTGGTGCTGGCAGGGTCCCCGCGGAGCCCCAGCGCCCGTCCCCAGGACCAGGCTGGCCGGCAGCCGGGCGGTGCGAGCGGAGCGGCGGCGGCTCAGAACCTGTCCCTGCACTGGAGTCCATTCCCACCCTGGGGCACCACAGAGGGGTGCCAGGGCAGCCCCAGCGCCCGTCCTGCTGCCCAGGAAGAGGGAGCAGCCAGGAAAGCCCCGGACCCGGAGAGCGGGGCTCCGAGGAGGCAGCTTTGCAGGAGGGGAAAGGGGCTGAGCAGCAGCACCTGGAGCTCAAATTCCTGACAGAAGAAATTCCTGTTTTGCATCCAACTCCAGCGCAGGCAGTGAAGCTGATTTTATGACTTATTTATTTATTTTGTCTTTGATGAACAGAAGGTTAATATAAGAACAACTCCTTGGCAAACCTTTAAGGGTAATTCAAGCGACACTGATGTGAATCAATGTTCCCTTTGTGAACGCATTACTTGGCAGAAACTGGCTTTTTGTAACCCCCTTAAACCTAGCTGGCAAAACAAAAAGAGAAAAAAAAAAACGTCCTTCAAACAAAAGGATGAGGTGAAAATAAAGAGAGAGTCGACTGCACTTTATTCTCTTTCATAGAAGCAAATGGATTTGGTGCTTTTTATACATTAATCAATCAATATCACTGACTGTACATCAGCGGCGCAGCCAAGTTATGAATGACCTTTCTGGCAAAGAGGACACTTTTAATGCTCATAAGACTGCTCATAGCTTAGCAACTTTCCGAATTTATGCCTGCATGATTACCCCTTGGAGGCAGGCGCCCGTTAGCACTGCACTAGATACGACAAGGTTAGTCCTTGCCAATTTGTGCAGAAGAAAGGGAACTGTTGCCTGTGTGCGCTGCTGCTGCAGTTGGCCGCTGCCGTCCGGACGGCGGAGGACGGGCTGGCCCGCGCAGGGCACCCACCGTGCCCGCCACGCTCCCCGGGACCAGGAGGCCCAGCCGGGGTCGAAGCAGCCGTGGGCCGGCAGGCAAGTGCCGTCCTGTGCAACAGTCTCAGCGAAGAGAGGAAGGGAGCTGAGCCCAGAGCAGCTCTCCCAGGGGCTGAGAGCGGCCGTGGGACCTGGAGAGCGTTTCTGCCAGGCAGGAGCCCGGCGGCAGCGCGCGGCACACGGGCGCGTGCCGGGGCTGGAGGCCAGGCCGTGGAGAACGTCCTCCTTTCATCACTTCTGGCTGTACCGAGCTGGAACCGCTGCTCTGCGCAGCGCCAGGGAACGTGCTGCCTTACGCTGTCAACAACAACAGCGCGCTGTGGGCAACGGCTTCCAGCTCCACTGCGCTTTTTCACATGATTTGAAAGAAAACAAAAAAAGGATCCAGAATTCAGACCGCAACGGGGTCACCACTTCCCCGTGAGCCGTGACTCGACGCCAGCAGCACGGGCACGTTAGGGCACTGCCAGGCACGGGACTTCCCTTTCACATTTCTGACTTTCCCTCACGCAATCTCCACGTCAGCTCCATAAGCTCTCCCCTGAGACCCGAGCTCTCCACCTCGGGTCCATCACCTTGCTCCTTTCAGAACCAACCTTCTCACCTTTTGCAAGGCACTGTGCTCTTCCAGTTGACTCTAACCTTCCCTTCCTTTTCTTTTTTGACTCTTCCTTCTGAAACGTGCACCATTTAAAGCAGCCTTCAATCTGATGGGAGCTTGACATGCTTCTTACTTCACACTAATTATCTTTTGGGGCTAGAAATAGATTTTCCTCCTTGCCCTTCCTCTCAATCCTTCCCCTTCAGTTTCAGAAAGCCTGATGCCCTCTGCCAGTGAGAGACACTGCAAACCCCGCTGCACCCTTCCAACAGCACAGCCTGCACCTACGGGTGTTTCCTGCCTCCTCAGCATTTGCCCGCTCTTGCCATTTTAGGATGATGCTGGTGACTGTGGTGCAACCTCACTTCCTCTCCTCCCTTTCACCAGTGCTGCTCCCTTGTGCAAGATGGTCCGAAGCTGTCCCCGTCCCCGCAGCCCTGGGCGCTGCCCCCGACGCCGCTGCTCTCCTCCTCCAGCCCCAGCGCCACGCTGCACCCCTCGGCTGCTGCCACAATGGCAGCACAAGTGTGAACAGAAAGCTTGACACCGACCAAAAAACCCCAGGGAGGCGAGTCAGTCACTGCCAAGACCGCTCACACACGGCAACCGGGGTTGTCCCCTGGAGGTCTGGGCAGGCTGGCTGGGGTTGCTGTCTCCAGAGCAGCCCACTCCAAGAAGGAGAAGCGAGGGGTCCCTGAGCACGCAGCTGGGGGGGAAAGGATGGCACGGTGGGGTGTAGGTGCTTGGTGACCCCAGGGAGCTGCTGCCATGCTCCAGACCTTGCACACACATCCTCACTGGCCATCATTCGGCAGGAAAGGCAGGATCTAGAGCAGAGCCAGCAGCGGCTGCTCACTGCCAAGTGCCTCCAGGACCCAGCACGAGTGTTCCTGACACCCGGGTGCCCAGCATGCACCCACCCTTCAACCACCCTTACGAGTGTAGGCAAAGGCCACCTAGAAGCAATGTCCTGCAGGTGGACAAGGGCCTGCTGAGCAATGGTGTGGCACAGGCAGCTCCCGTGCCCTGCACCCAGCACGGGCACCTCTCCCAGCAGCAGTGGTCTGGGGCTCTGCTGCTTGCAGGGTCATGGTGGAGGAGAGCAGCTGGATTCCCCTTCCTGCCGCAGCCCTGCTCCCAACACTGCCAGGGGCTGCTGCGGCCTCGGGCTTCCCGATGGGTTTGTGCCAGCGCTCTCCATCCCTCACACCCGCGTTCCTGCTGTTACAGGGCATCATTGGCACCTCTCTGGCCCCTAACCAGCAGCTCTCCGTCCACCCCACATCACTGCCTTCTCCCCACACCGCTGGAGATGCTGGAAGAGGGACCGTCTGCTGAAGGGTAGCAGGGGGGCACGACCCATCTCCCACACCCTGAATGTCCTCAGACCCAGGGGAACAGCAAGGCTGGCTCAGGGAACGTGGCTCAGCAGGGAAAGGTCTGCTCGCTCCGTATCGCCCACATGCCTGCTCCCCTCCGCTCGGCATCCCGGCTGCGACCTCTAACCCCCTCCAGACTGGAACAAAATAAACTCTGAGCAATCCTCCACACCACACACACGCACAAAAGGGGAGGCAAAAAAAAGAAAAGGAGGAGAAAAGTGAGTAGGTGATGTGGAAAGGAGAGGTGGCTGCACAAGTGAAGTGGAACGGACAGGCACTGTGCGCTGCCAGATTGCCTGCCCGCCTGCAAAGGCCAAAATTAATGCCATTGTTTTGCCACAAAGGAGGCAGCAAAGTAGCAGCGGAGGCCAGAGAACAATCCTAAACACCAAGCCCTAATTCACCCTTCATAACAATAAAAAAGAGGATGGAAAAGGCTAGAATGCTTCAGCTTAATTGGTAACCAAATGAGAGAGTAGTTCCCAGAAAAGGAGCAGAAGCGTCTGCCCTGCATGAATACCAGCAAATCAGAAAAGCAAAGAAAACCGCTCGCGAGTCACGCTTAGTCCATCCCCGCTCGCTGTCCCTTTGAGCCGGGTGAGCGATCGCAGGGGCCCCGCGCCCACCGCTCCCGAAGAAAGCGGAGATGCGAGGGCTCGGGGCTGGCGGGGATGCGCGGGGGGCACCTGCCTGCTTCGGACAGGCCAGGACAGCCCCACTGCCACACCAAGGGACACCTGCATCTGGCACGCTGCATGGGGAGGAAACTACACGTGTGGAACAGGACAGAAAAATTTAACGTTGTTGTTTATTTAATGAGGTGGCCACAGATGAATGAAAAGAGGGGTGGGAAGACGTACCTGCACAGAAAAGGAGGAGATGATTAGGGCTGCTTGGTCTGAAAAGAAGTAAGGTGGCCTTGAGAGGAGCATCTAAATAAAGGTTGGTTCAAGGGAGCTGGACCAATACCGCTCCTCTCATCCTCCAGTCTCTGGAGGGCTGACAATGAACATGGAAAAAATGCAAATGTGAAGCAAATATGGATAATACTTTCTCATATGGCTCTCAATTAACCCCAGGAACTTGTGGCCTCAAGAAATCATTGAGGTCAAAACAAAATATATGGCAAGGGCATCAAGATGTATGACTCAGAAAAGCAAACTGAGTATTTGGAAGAAATAGAAACCCTCTTGCTCAAGGGCATGAACTAAATTTTAGTGTGAATAAGGATGAGACCTTGATTTGAGGTAGGTTATTACTTGTTTACAGGTCCCCAGATTTCCTTCTGAAGCAGCTAGAGCAAGACACTGGCGTTGGCAGACATGTTATTACACAATCTCGAGTTTTTAGTGGAAAAATAAATGTGTGCAGTAGCTCCTTCTCAGGCATTTCTGAGGACTTTAATGTCATCAGCTGAGGATCAATAGGCCTTACGGAAGCAAAAGGAAGCAAGTGTATTTGAGAAAAAGAGGCAAATATGGGAGCACTGGCAAGAGCATTCTCCTGAGTCCACTGGAGTAGGTCAGACCAGGGGTTACTTCTAGCCCTGTGCCAGCTGCTGTAAAACCTGGTTTCACAAACTGTCCCACTGATAACGTCTGCAACCTCATTTTGCCTGTGGCTCTTAAAGAAATACAAAATCCATTTCAGCAACCAAGCTCTGTATCGCTTGCAATTAAGTCTATAATCCTAACAAACAAGCTGCAGGATGAGAATGCTTCTCATTTTCATAATGCCTCCTCCGAACAAAGACCTCAAAGCACTTTTCGTTTAGGTCAGACACGCTCCTAGTCCAGGCCTGCCAGTTACAGATCATCAGACATGTGCTCCTGCAGCAGAATCAGAATAAGGTACTAGAGCACCAGGACAGCAAAAAGACAAAACAAAGAGGAAAGGAACTGATGCTCTGCAGGGATATTCCCCGAGGGGAAGAAAAGTGCAGGACATTCCCTTCCCTCGTGGAGCGTGACCCTGTGGACTGGCATCAGTTTTTCTAAACGAACGGATCTCTGGTAGAGGGCAAGGAAGCCTACACTGTAACCCAAAAGCAGCACGTTCAGTGGCAACAAGCTTCAAACTTGCCTTCCACGCAGGACAGCATGTGAGCGTGCCGATGGCACAGGCCTGGGTGTGCAGGCTCTGGAAGAGCTCTCCCACACTTGCTTTCTCCCTTTAGAACTGCTTCGGCTGAGCAGTTGTGAGAGAAGCCTGCCCTGGTCACACCAAGAAGTAGTACGGCTGAGAGCACACTCCTTGCAGGTTCATCACTTGGAAGGACAATCTTCTGTCTCTGAAGAGCTGAAAGAAAGACCCTGAGAAGGGACTCTACATCTCCCTTCCAATAACTGAAAAGCACATGGCAAACATCAAGGAATTCAGTTTCACAACCACCTTGAAGACTAAGCTGAAACCCTAAAGTGAGAAGTAACTCATTTTTACTGATCCATGTCAGAACTGTGAAGTTGTCCAGACTCCTGGAGTTTCAGTCCCATCTTTTAACACCACTGAGAACTGCTGAAACAAATCAGCAACACTTCTATAATCTGTAAGTCAAAAATGTTTAAAACATCAAGGACAAAGCCAATGTGGGCTTAGTGTCTCTGCTAATCCAAGGCCAGACGTTGTTTCTGGACCCTGACATATGTCTTCCATAGATTCATGCAGTGACTTTTCCATTACTATTCGCATTAAACATCTGGAGAGAAGTTCTCACCGACAGCAAGAAGTGAATCTAACTTTGTCCATCTTGGAAAATGCATAGGTGGGTTCTGCTACCACCAGTGGAGCAAGAACAGCAACGGGAGGAGGCCTGAAGGGACCTTGTCCTGCAGTTTCCTCTCTGATGAAAAGATGGAGCTGGAGACCAGAAATCCAGTGTAAATGTCTGTTGTGAGGGACAGTAATGGTTCCATAAAAGCATCCTCTGCATCCATTGGAACCATGGAGTCTCCTCTTTTGCAGAAAGGGTGGATTTGCTTTCTCCAGGGCTCACCGTCTCAGCCCAGGACACCTGGTACCGCCTCAGCCACTCTCAGGGAGAGCTCTATGTTGAGACTGGCTCAGATACCCTTTAAAAAGAACTTTTATATCAAAACAGCCCAGCATGCTTGGGAGAAAGGGAAAAACACAGAACTATAGCTACACTGGGGGAGACTCCATCCAGTCTGTGTATGTACCCCCTGAGGAACACAAACCATCCTGTACCCTCATTCCCTGTTCGTCTTACACTGCAATGAGACAGTATCAGGAACACAACCTTGGCACTTCTGCCTAGGAGCATCCTGCCAAACCGGACTGTAGGAGCTATCAGTTACAGGGTGAGACCCTCAGAGGCAGGTCTGGGCCTCCTCAAGCTGGTGAGCTCTTGCCCACAACCCCCTCATGCCCTGCTGATGCTTTCTCCATGAGGCAACTGCAGTCCTTGACCATGACTGGTGGCATTGCAACACCTTTTTGGTGTCAGTGCCAGAGGAGCCAGCCGTGTTTCTGACCCTGAACAGCAGCAGTCAGGAACAAGGCCACAAGGCTGGAGGAGACACGCGGCTACAAGCACAACTTTCATTTTCTCAGGAGTTGTTGGGTGAGACTGCAGGCTGCTCAACACAGCAACCGCAAAACTAAGTGTAGATGGAGCCTCAGCAAACCCTGAAGTTCCACCTGGCAGACTGGGGTCCTGCTTCATTTCCCACCTCTCCTCCTGGCGTGAGCCCAGCACTCTTCTGTGCTGGGGCTGCACAACCGGGCAGGCGGCATAAGGCTGGGAAGGTCTGTCCGGTCACCATGCCCCACAGGACAGCGGGATGCTGCAATGGGCCACGGCTGCACCTCCACATGAGCAGAGCAAAGCCCAGGAGTCATGAGCAGTGCTGACAGACCGGGCTGGAGGTCTGTTCCATTCCACACAGAGTCCAGCGAGGCAGCTGGCTTGAAGCAGGGTTCTTGCTCTATATCAGCGATTACACCCAGGAACTGCCAAGCCCAGCTGCTGGACCTTGCCACAGAGCAGCTCCTCAGCAAGGGCAGGAAGTTTCCCTCTCATGGCCCCTCCTCACCCTAATCCACTGTTTACTTATAAAAAAGTCAAATATCCTTCTTGCCTTTGAACAAAAAGCCATTGCCCAGTTGAACATGACTGAAATTTTCCTTCTGCCGCTGTCCCCACCTAACGTGCTCTTGGGCGAATTAGCAGGACAGAAGGTATCAAGGCATCAGCAATTCTCTGTGCTGGAGCTCCAGCCCCTTCCAGCTCAGATCAACAGCGGAACAGGAAAAGAGGCTCCGAGCTAATACACCAACACAAACACGCGAGTGACGCAACTCTCTCAACTCATTAACCTGCTCACACAGAAGGTGGCACGTTCATTCCAGACATATTTAATTGGAAGCCCAGTCGTGTAGAAAGGAAGAAAACAGCAGTGCAGTAATGGCAAGAAGAGTCAAACCTGTAGGAAAGATACTAGAGATGAGCTGCTACTGTGCAATACTACAGAGATGAGCATCATAAATTAGAGCTGATGGTGGAGAAGCAGTTGCTACAGCACGTGTGTCTAAGTTTTTGGAAAGTTTTTTCTTCTCCTTACCACCAGAATGTCAAAGCAGGGGACTCATGTCAGACACAGCACCCGAGCAAGTGCGAGGTTTGGACAGAAGCAGCAGACTTTAAACACAATCTGCATTTACAAGCTGTGTCACCCACACCGACATCTAACCCTTCTCCGACCAATCTTGAGACAGGGCTGCAGTATCTACTGTTGTTCAACCTTCAAGGCTTCAAGTCTTTACTGACTCACTCAAAAAAGGGAGTGTCCTCCAGTCTTGAATTTAACCCGCACCACTACAACAACCACCTTGAAGTCCTCATGAGAAGAGGTCCCTATTCTAAAACCGGAAGGGGGAGAGGGGAAAAGAGAAACAGGGCAGAGAAGCAGAAGGTGCAGCTGGCACTGGCAGCACAACTTTTGGTGACCAAACTCCGTCCCAAGGGTAGCCAGGGACAGGGACACAACTCTTCTGTCCCAAAGGAAAGAGCAGCTGGAGCTCAGGAGAGACACTGCGCTCCGACAACCTGCCTTCCATCTGGCTCCGGGGTTTGTTCTGGTGGGGAGAAAAAACCCGAGTAGGAGAAGGGACCAAGAGCTTCCCAGCGCTCAACGACAGCATCTGGTGATGTTTTCCCCTTTACTTTTCTTAAGTGGAAAAGGCTTTAAGACACAGCCGAACAAGAAAAACATTCTGGAACAAGTCAGCCGTCAGAGCTTCCTCTCTTTCTGCTTAATGAAAGCCATGAGCTCCCAGTGACAAGTGTCTGCTGGAGCTGGATGGGGAGTTTATGAGATTCCTGCCACGTTTCAGTGATATTGCGGCGTGCCTTTGGTCCGCCTGCCCCAGCCCAGCTATCCAACCACTTCCTTCCCACCAGGCGCCTCCCATTAGAGAGTTTCATTAAGCGAATGCTTTGGGTTTTGTGCAGATTTCTGTTGCC
>JAVSBS010020020.1:0-20534 GCA_033124195.1 Coracias cyanogaster
TGGGGCTGAGGCTCGGAGCCTCCTTGCCTGCCTTCCCCGTCGCCGTCGGGCTCCCCGAGGCCGCTCGGTGGAGTCCCTTGGTTACCGTCCCTTCCTTACCGCAGGCACCACCCCACCCACACAGACCTCGGTAGCGCTGCGCTTGGACCGGCCTGGGGCCTGCCGCGCTCACCACACCGATGACCGCAGTCGGATGCGAAATCCGCATCCCCCTGGGCGTGGGGAGCTCCTGCTCCCCCTGGGAACCAGATGCGGTTTGGAGCCCGGAGCGTCCCAGCCCTGGGGCGAGCCGTCCTCTGTGCCGCTGGCCCCCAGAGGAAGGCTGCTGAGCAGAGCAGAGCAATGGAGGTGACAGGCGGGGCTGTGCCGTGTTTCGCGTGGTGGCAGGGGGAAAGGGAGAGCTTGTCGTCCGCTTGCTTTTGTGGCAGGTGTAGGTTTGGGAGCTCCATGTGTGCTCCAGCTTGGGAGCAGCTTTGCTTCCCCTAAACTGAGCGGGAGCAGTTTTGCTTTGTGTTTTGGCCTTAGGCCCATGCCTTGTGGAGCAGGTTCCCTTTTTGGAGGAAAGGAGACATTGTGTTTTCTGGGAGCCTAAGAGCCCCTCGCACCATCTCTCAGAGGTGAGAGGAAGCGGTGCTCCAAGACTTGTGGTCCTGAGGAGCTCTGGGGAGCGGGAAGAGCGGGAGGCACGGCGATGGCAGAGGCTGGCAATAGGAGGAGCACACCTGACCATTCCATACCTCCCCTTGGACACTGAGCTTTCTCGGCCTGCCACAGCCTCTTCTCCATCTCGGCGCCTCTGTACCACCCAGGAGTCATTCTTTCGCTCCCACCCCATCCCCTTTCCTTCTTTGGTGTTTACATTCTTCAGATACTTGCAGGCTGTTATCACCTCCCCTGTAGCCCTTCTTCAGGCAGAGCAGGCAGCTCCCTCTCCTTAACCTGCTGTTGTAAGCCAGTCCTTGCAGACATCACCTATGTCTCTGGCTGCTTGGGAACCCCTCCGGTGCCTCTACCTGGCCAGCTGTGGGGCTGAACATATTAACTCTGGTGGGTACAGATGCAACCAGGCAAAATCGCTGCTGCTGCTGCCTCCCGAGCCGAAGCCTCGCCATCTGCAGCCCTGAGCTGCGCTGCAGGGCCATGCATTTTGCTGGGGGTGCATCCTGCTGCATCCTTGCTTCTCCAGCATCCGGATCTCTCCCAATGGTTTGGCTTTCCTGGACATTTCCTCCTCCTGCTGCTTGGCTGTTTCCTCTGGATAGGGGGTTTGGTTTGAACCCTGCTGGCTTCTCTGCTGGTATCCCAAGCTCTTTATGCAGGATGAGGATGTTGGATTTGCTTGTGAGGAGGGGGAGAAAAGTGGCTTTAAGCAATTCATGCATCAGCTGATGCCTCGTCCTATGGTACTGGCCCTGCTATGACCAGAGTAGTTCAAAGCCAATTGCATGGCTCCACATCTGGGGCTGGCAGGGAAAATGAAAGCCCTGTGCAATTTTCCTACTTGGGAGAAGTCCTCCAGGGGAATTTTCTGGCCCCAGTGCTGCGTAGGGGGCAGTGGTTCTGGCAGGACTTTGTGCTGGTTTTCCCAGCGGCATACATCCCATTAACGTTAATTACTTTGGCACCTAATGCTTTGGGATTGTAAATCCTCAATAAGACAAGACCCAGCTGATCTGTAAAACAGCCCCAATCCTTTTGCTGCCTCTCTCCCTATATTGTTTTTCTGCCTCTGTGGATCCTGCTCAGCTCTCTTCTGCTGAGGACACGCGTCCCGGGAGGGAGGGAGGTTGCGCTTTGACGTTTCGCCTCCTTTCCTTCCCTCTCGCCTCTCCCAGTTCAGAGCCGGAGCTGAAGTCACCGGACTGGAAGGGGTAACGGGAAAAAGGGTGGAGCTGCTGCCACGGGGAAGGAATTAATTTTTGGGGCACTTTTTCAGAGTGGCAACGGGCCTGGCAGGACATCCAGGCCTATAGGAATAGGGATGTATGTGTTCCCTTCATCTCCCAGCTGCTAGCGATGCCCATCACCTCAGTGGGAGGCGAGGTGTGGGAACCCCTCATGCCCTTTCACTCTCATTTCCCTCCCTTCCCAGGCAGCTTGTAGCTGCCATCAGACACTTCTGGCTGGGCCCAAAGCTGTAGCAGCCAGTGACCTTCCCCTTGGCAGGCCTTGCCGTGCCTGCTCAAACCCATAGCCAGGGTGGGCCACCATGTACTCCACTCTTGCCACCTTGTAACCTTGGGTGTAAACCAAGAGCGGCAGCTCAAGGAGATGAAGGCAGGGCAAGACTCAGCCAAGCTGGGCAGCCAGAGAGCTGGGCTTGCTGGGCAGCCATGACTGGCCACTGGACTTGTTCAGGGGGTACAGAGTGGCTGTCAGCTTGCTGAGCCACCCCTTCTCACCAGCTCGGTCTCAGGTGGTGGTTGTGGCACATGGGGACCACGGGTGGTTTCCCTGGCGCTGGCAGCTCTGTTGTAAACCACTAGGAGGTCCAGCTCTGGCACTGTCACCTCTCTGGTGCTGTCCCTGCCCAGTTTGGCTGCAGAAGAAGGGGCAGATCAGCAAACTCTGGCTTCCTGGGGAGAAAAGGCATTGAGCTGAATTACTTGGTGGTGCAACACCTCCAGAGACAGCAAGGCTGGGAGGAGGTAGCAGCTCAAGCCTGTTTGGCTGAAGGTAAAGCTAGGGAGAGCAGTTCCCCTGAGTCAGCTCTCTGGTGCTCCACCTTGGGAAGGAGATAAACTGGTTGGGATGCCGCACCAGTGGCATGAGGTGAGGAGGAGGAGGAGGGGAACAAGAGGAAACTTCTAGCACGGAGCGGGGGGAACGGGGTGATCTCTGTTCAACCTTGTCTTCTGTGGCTTAGCAGAGGGCAGGCTCTGCAGCAGGAGAGGGCAGAAAGAGCTGGGTAAGTGAGGAGTCCCCAGCATCACAGAGGGAATTCAGTCTTACAGAGGTTTGAATCTTAGAGAGGGTGGGTCAAGTGCTGGTTGTGACTCTGATTTCATCGCAACCCTGGGGCACATCATTTAAAAGCAAGGTGTTTTCACACCTCTTTAATTAACTCCTGTATGTTTGTGGTGAGGGTTGTTTCACATAGAGCTACTCATGTCTTTAATAAATGATTGCTGGTGAAGTTACTGGCGGGACATAGCTCTGGGGCACAGATGGCCAGGGTTTGGGCAAGGCATGGTTCTTTGTAACTTTGCCTCTGTCTCTGAGGAAAACCCCATCGGTGGCAGTGGAGCACTCCCTTCTGCCCTCTCTCCTTGTCCCTGCCCCTCCTCTCTGAATAAATACCTTCGAGGCACCTTGTGGAAACCTCCTTGCTGCATATTTTCCTTTAATCTTTTTTTAAACCACTTTCCTTATCTCCTGTTCCCTCTTACAGGAACAGACTGCCTGTTGCTGAGAGCTAAGTCCAGTTCGCCACCAGGTCCTACACCCCCATGAGTTTCCTAAAAGCAATGCCAGGCTATTCCCACTGTCATTCTGCCGCTGAGGACTCACTGTCCACCCCCTGGCATAAGGGTGGAAGCAACCCTTTTGTGGGTTGCTCCAAGACAGTAACTTGCTGTTTTGTCCTTTCCACTCCAGCCAGATCTCCTCAATTTCAAGAAGGGATGGATGTCTATCCTGGACGAGCCAGGAGAGGTAAGCCTGAGATGGGGGTCTGCCTCTTCCTCCAGTCCTTGCCACTAGTGAGCAGGTGATTTCCTTCCCCCTTGCTCTCTGAGGTCACTCCCACTGGGAAAGGCAGTGGGAAGCCTTTGGCAGAGATGCCTTGCTCTGTGCGTGGGCACGGAGGTTCACCCAGTGCCCCTCTCGCAGGCAAGAGGGAGCTGGAAGGGATGTGGAGGAGGGGGAAGAGCAGGCCGAGAGGTCACAGTGCAGAGCGTTCCTCCCTGTTCCTACTCTTCCCCCAGTAACTGCGTATCCATTTCCCTCCTGTCTTCCCTCCCCCTGCCCGATCTGACTGCAGTGGAAGAAACATTGGTTCGTGCTCACCGACTCGAGCCTGAGGTATTACCGGGACTCAAATGCAGAGGAGGTAAGCACGGCCAGCCTTTCTCCAGTCCTCTCTTCCTTCCTGGCCAGAGGTGAGAGAAGCACAGCCCTGGCATGACCAGTGTGCTCCCAGGAGAAGCGGTAGCTACTGAAAAGCATTAGAGGTGGAAAGCTGCTATTTGCCAAGGGGAGTCTGACAGTATGCCAATGGGATGGCAAAGTCTGGGGGCGACTGTGCGTGGTGGGAGGTGAGGATTGAAGGGCTGGTCCTGTGGCTGGGCATCTCTGATGCTCTTCATGCTGATGACTGCCCCTTGGGTTAGAAGGGAGCTGAGACTGGCTCCTGGAGAGCTGTGGTGTGATGGCAGAGGTGGCCTGCGATTTGATTAGGGTGCCAGCAGGTGATGATGGGGGCTTTTTCAAAGCTGGGTTTGCACTGATGTCCTAGCGGGTTGCTGTGCTTGCAGGCTGATGACCTCGATGGAGAAATTGACCTCCGCTCCTGCACAGATGTGACAGAGTTTGCAGTGCAGCGCAACTATGGCTTCCAGATACACGTGAGTGTCCAGAACTGCATGGACATGGAGCAGCGGCACCAAGGGACACTGGGTGGGAGTGCATGCTCCCTCCCTGTGCCGAGATGCTGAGAGGCAAGACGTACAAACCTTTTGCTGGGACGGTGGCTCAGCAGGGCTGGTTGGTGACACGTGGGTGGCAGTGCTCAGGCACACAAGTGCTGCCTACCTGCAAAGAAAAGAGGAGGCTTTGCAGGGCTGGCTGGAGGCTGTGCTGGAAGTGGTCCAGGAGCCAAGCCAAATGCCAGGAGTTTACTTGACCCATTGGCCAAGGCAGCTTCTCTAGAGCAGCAAGGAGGGAGTGGTGAGCACTGCAGATCTCAGTGGGCCCTGGCTGAGCCTGCTCTGTGTAACAAAGTGTACCCTGGATCCCGCCCTAGCACAATCCCATTCTTGGCTACTTGCTGTAGCAGCAGGAGGTGGCTGCTAAGGCAGCACAAAAACCAGTATTTCTGTGGGTGTGCAGGGCTGGACACCTCACAGTCTGGGTTTCCCGGTGGCCTGCTGCCATACCCCAGTGCTGGTGCTCAGCTCTCAGCACCTGAATAGCTGGATTGCACCAGCTCACATCTAGCCAAATGAGCTGGCAATGTTTCTTTTGCCTTTGCTTGGAGATGGTCTCATGAAGAATGTGTAACAGGCTACCTTGCAAAGAGCATGTCTCTACTCCCACCCCTCCACCTGGCCCCAAGAGTCTTTGAGATGAGTGACCTCTCAAACACTGTCTACCACCCATGCAAGCGGGTTGCCATGGGTCTTGGGGAGCAAGTGGAAGCTGCCTGCACCTTGGCTGGGCACTGATGGAGCCTTTGTCACCTCCTGGTTGCAGACAAAGGATGCCGTTTTCACCCTGTCAGCCATGACCTCAGGCATCAGGCGCAACTGGATCGAGGCCCTGAGGAAGAATGTGCGCCCAGTCAGTGCTCCAGATGTCACCAAGTAAGACCTGCCCTGTGCAGCTTCTCCTCTTCCCCTTTTGCCGCCCCCTTGCCCTGGCAGGCAGGGACCAGGGAGGCCCCTCTGGAAAGCCAGCCACTCCTGGATCAGCCCTGTCCTCTGCTCCTCCTGAACACGGCCTGGATACACCAGCCCATGACAGGGGTAGAGAGCCTGATGACTGCAACTCTTGTACCCACTTTTTGCCTTGCTGTATCACTTTAGCCCAGTTTCTCCACCAGGATGGCAGGAACTGGGGTGAATCCTCCTCCCCCTATGGAGGAACCCCTGTTCCCGAGGAATGAGATGCTACAGGCCCAGCTCCGTGTTCAGGGTGGAGTTTTGTAAAGTTGGGCTGAGTGAGGGCTGAGCCTTCGGCAGTTGGCACTGCCTCTGCTGGTGTCCTTTCCCACATGGTGCCTCTCCTTCACTGGCTGCTGCTCTGGTTTCAGGCTCTCTGACGGTGACAAGGAGAACTTCCGTAACTGTGTCCCCCAGAAGGGCTCACTCCGGACAGAGGAGCAGCAGCGTCTGGGCTCAGGCTCTGAAGGGAACTCAAAGGGCAGTCACTGGAAGGCAGATGGGCAGCGCCATGCCTTTGACTACGTGGAGCTGTCTCCCTTGCCACAGGACCCTGGTAATCAGGGGTCCCCACAGAGGACGAGAGGGAGCTTGAGGATCTCCGACCGAACTCCCAAACATGAGGAGCTGGAGCGGGATCTGGCTGTCCGCTCGGAGGAGAGGCGGAAATGGTTCGAGACCCCTGACAGCAGGGTCTCAAACAGCGATGGCCCAGCAGGATACTCCTCCTGCAAGGTCGGGGAGCAGGACCTCCCCGCTCCCCCGCTTTCAGAGGACCAGCGGATTCGGCTGAATGAGGAGATAGAGAAGAAATGGCTTGAGCTGGAACGCCTGCCCTTGAAGGACTCACGACGGGTGCCCTTGACAGCACTGCTGAATCAGGGCAAGGGGAGCCACGGAGACACCAATGAGGCGCTGAAAAAGGAGGTAAGAGTATCCTCCCTCTCTGAAACTGGGATTCTGATGACCCCTTAGTGTGGTCCCTGGCAGCAGCAGGCTTTGCAGGAGAGCAAGGCAGAGGTTCAGGGAAATGTTCATTTTTACTGGCTCCATTTTCTACCACTTGAGTGTATGGGAGCTTTTGCAACTAGCTAGTGTGAGGCCAGAAACCTGCTCTTGCATGCCTAGAGTAGTTCCCCAGGACACATTTTGGTCCAGGATTAGTTGGTGGCACTGCTTGCATGAGTCTGTGTTTCCTGGGAGTACATCCGTAGCCTCTCTTCTCTGGCTGTTCCCAAGCCTGCGAGTGCTTCCCCTGCCAGCCTTTGAAAGGAGCTGTGCGCTTGTCTGTCATACCAGCTATGCATGCAGCACTGGTTTCCTCCAGCGTGGATCCACCTCTGGAAGTTAGGGTGTCTCTTCTCCTCCTTGCTAACACTTACCAGGCTGGGACGGACTTGGCTGGTTTGGTCCCTTGGCAGGATGCCATTCCTGTGGGAAGCAGATGTCTCTGTTGGCCATGCACAATCCTCCCCAGCCCTAAGCCCAGACTTTGGGTGTGGCCCATGGGTTGGCCATGGCACTTTTCCACCCCTGAGCATCTCTCTCCCCTCGCTGGTGCAGGTCCAGTCACTGCGGGCACAACTGGAGTCCTGCCAAGCCCGAAATGAGAGCCTTCGGGAGGTGGCAAAATCCCAGGGAGAAGGCCATGTGCCCCGGGGATACATCTCACAGGTGAGTGGGGCACGGGACATGGGACCCTGGGCTTGGTCCCAGTCCCAAACTGGGAAATGGTGGGACCTGCTCGTTACCGAGTAGGTATTGCTAATCATTGGGTTGCCATGGTGACCCTAACTGGGCCTGTTTGTAATCAATGTTAATTATATAAAGGCCAGAGTGTGTTGCCTGGCCTTAAAGGGCCCAGAGTGTAAATGGGGAGGAGGAGGAGGAGAGTTAGGGGAGAGGTGCGGGGTCCGTGCCCCACTTTGTGCGTGGGTGCAATGCTGGCCTGGCCTAGCTGGGGAGGGGCCTAAGCCATCCCCCAACTCAGGAAAGGGTCAGCAGCTTTCTGCTGAGCGGCCCACGCGTTCCCCAGCAGTTTCTAACTCACCATATGTGGTTCTTGCTAGCAGGGACTCCTGAATCCCTTGTTAAAAGCAATCTGTCAGGCCCTGGGGAGCTCCCGCCCCAACCAGAGCTGTCTGAGCTCTGAAGGTCACTTTGACAGCATAGTGCGTTCATTTGCTGGGATGGCACGTGGGAAAGCCTGCAAAGCAGAGCTTGCTCACACTTCAGCCTCTCACTTCTCTTTGTTTATTTATTTCCTCCCCTCCACAGACTTGTCTGAAGCAAGCAGGGTCACATCCCACAGGGATTTCCTGGGGGAGGCTGATGTTCCACCGTGCTATGGGGATTTCAGGATCTGCCCTATGTATTGAAAGATACTAGTGGGGAAGGAAATTGGGGCTGGCAAACCCTGTTGCAGCAAGTTGGCTGTACCTAGCCCAGTTAAAAAAAACCTACAAGTCCCATGGTGCCCAGCCCAGCCACTCTATCATCTTGATTTAATATTTGCAGCCTTCTTTATAGTCAGAAAAAGCAACAAGGAGTGGGGAGAAGTGGTACCTTATCTTCCTAATAATGTGTCTCAAAAGGCCAGCATTTTGTATCTGAGGCCTAACTTGGCCTTTCACCAAAGGGCTTGTTCTCTCTCAGTCTGCCAAGATTTGCAGCTAGTCCACGGACAGATTACCGAATTGATCCCTTGCCTTTTCCCCTCCTTTGGTTGTTCTGTGAAGCTCCCCAGCTTCCCTCATCTCAGCAGGGAGGAGTAGCCAGCAAGGACTTGCATTCCCACGTGTTGCAGTGCGCTTTTTATCAGCCTTCACCTTAGTACTGGCAGAAGGAATGGGACAGCAAGGGGGTGTGGGGGGACACGATGGCTTCCTGGCTTCCCTACTGATGTCTCAGAGGCCCTGGCTTTTTAAAATAATACTCTGGCATGGTTTGGTGGTGAACAAATCCTTCCTGAGAGGCCTGGCGAGGTGCTGCCAGTGTCTGGAGGGAGAGCGGAGGCATAACTCCGAGGTGGGACCTGCATTGCTTTGCTGTAACACCAGTTAACAACAGCACTTATCATTGAAAGAACCATCTGCTTGGTCTCAGAACTATCAGAAAGGAGGGCAAGCTGTGTGAGGAGGATCCCTAACCATTAGGTTTTCAGGACGGCTCTTTGGCAGCCTGCGTCAGGCCGCAGTGAAGTGCAGGGTGTCACTTTTCAGGAGAAGAGGCTCAGTTTTCATTGATTCCAGGGGATGCTGCTTAATTTAAAAGGCAGATAACAAGGTGCAGTTCCTGCTGTTGCCACCCCTAGCCAGGCAGTGCAGCTTGGTGGACAGTCTGGACTGGCGTGTCAGGTGCCTTATTCCCAGCTCTTGGCCCAAGAGGGATGTTCCTGTCTGTCTGCTTCAGTTTTAAGATGAACAAGAGGAACATTTCTTCCTCTGCAAAGCACAAGGGGGTTGCAAGATGTGTGGCCCTGTCAAATGGTTGTGTTCAGTGTTAAAAGTGCCACCTCACTTTCAGAAGGAAAGACCTTCCTGGGAAGCTGTCTCTATTCTCTCAAAATACCCCCAGACTTGAGTGAGGTTTGCAAAGGCAAACATCAGCCCAGCCAGGTGCCTATCCTGGCCCAAGCCCTTCCTGCTGCCCTCCTGGTCCCTCACCCCTCCTTTCTCACGGCAGGAGGCTTGTGAGCGCAGCCTGGCTGAGATGGAGTCATCCCACCAGCAAGTGATGGAGGAGCTCCAGAGGCACCACCAGCGGGAGCTGGAGCGGTTGCGGCAGGAGAAGGAGTGGCTTCTGGCAGAGGAGGCAGCTGCAACAGCAGCAGGTAGGAGTAAGCACCAAGCTGTTTCCCCACTCAGGTGGGTCCCTCCTGCGTCTCCCAAATGTCTCTTGCAAGAAACCAGTCACCCCAGTCATCTGGAGCCACACTGCTGACACTAATAGTGTGAAGCTGATGCTACTTTGAACATGAACTTGGTGCTCCTTGGACTTGTGCTGCGGGAGCTGTTTGGGCTAGTGAAGGGGGCAGGGTGGTAAAGGTACTGTGGAGTCTCATCTCTGTGAATGGGTGGGAGGGGATCAGCATCTTCCTGTAGGTGACCAGGGCTGGCATAGGTGGCAGGGAGCTCCCACACTGCCCAGTGTCAGTCTCTTTGGCAGCATTTGGTGCACTGGGATGGTCCTGGGGCATGGAGGAGGTGGGAGATGCCCTGGGAAGGAGGAGGGATCTGCAAAGACAGGTCTGGGAGCCTGCAGCAGCAAAAGCTCTGCGAGCTACCTGGCATGATTTCCCCAGATGTGCTGGAGCTGGCACAGCCTGATCCCCTGTCTGTCGTTGTCCCCCACTGCAGCTATTGAGGCACTGAAGAAAGCTCACCGGGAGGAGATGAATAAGGAGCTGGGCAGGACACGAAGTTTCCAGCAATGCAGCTCGATCTCAGATGCCCTCCAGAAGCAGCATCAGTAAGAAACCATCTCTACCGCTTCCCCTGCCTCGTGCTGCTGCCCTGTGCCAGTGTCACTGCACCCCATCTGCAGCCATAGCCCTGAGCTGTCCCTCCTGCCACCTCCCCAGCTCCCTCCCCAGGGGCGATGGGTGACTGCCAGGGCTGCTGGAGCTACAGGGTAGGGAAGTTTATCCCCTGCTTGGCTATTTTCCCTACAGCACCTCTGCTTTCCCTACAGCACCTCTGCTTTCCCAATAGCTTCTTCCCTCTGCTTTATGGAAAGCTCCTACATTTCTCCTACATGGCTTGAAGCTCCTAGAAACGCCAGGCTTGTGTGCAGGAGAGTGGGAACTGAAGCCTTGGTCCATAGGGAACATTATTTTATGCCAGTGACTGATGTGGGCAGAGGCTGCCTGTGGCAGGGAGGAAGGCAATGCCAGTGACCAGCAAGGGTTGAGGGGCAGTGATGAGCCAGTGTCTCTTTGGCAGGTTGGACGTGGATTCCCTGAAGCGGGAGCTGCAGGTGCTTTCTGAGCAGTATTCCCAAAAGTGCCTGGAAATTGAGGAGCTCACCCAGAAGGCAGAGGAGCGGGAGCAGGCACTGCAACGCTGTCAGCAGGAGGGAAAGGAGCTCCTCCGGAAAAACCAGGCAAGAGAAAGGCATTCCCTGCCAACAGAAACTGCAGAGCATGTTCCCCCTTGCACAGCGCAGCCCGTCTGTTAGAACTCCCCTATTGGTTCAAATTTCTTCCCTTCACTTTATCATCAGAAAGACAAAAAATTAAAGAGTTAGAGGCTGTAGATGGGCTTGCCTTAACTGTGGTGTTAAATATGGTGAGTGTATTCTTTCTGCTGGTTGTAGGTGCAGTTGTTGCCAATGGGCAGGGTGTTAGAGGAGGTCTCCAAACTGGAGGAGGGCTGCCATGAAAGTGGAGGGGTCAGGACAGCAGAAAGGCCTGTGCCATGGCTACTCTGATGTCTTTTGGTTTTGTCTGCAGGAGCTACAGACCCGCCTCTCAGATGAGATCGGGAAACTGCGAAGCTTTATTTCATCACGGGGCTCTGGGGACCGCTCTCCGCACAACAACGAGCGGAGCTCCTGTGAGCTGGAGGTACAGGAGTCTCCCTGGGTTGCTCCACTGCCTCTATCCCCACCCTATGCCTGGGGTCTCCTCTCCCTCACAGTGGTTTTGGCTTGGAGTGGGTGGGAGGGGGGTGCCGGATGGAGCAGCAGGGCTGGTGCAGGAAGCAGGTACGCAAGTTTCCTCTTCGCTGCTCTCCAGGTCCACTTGTGCCGTTTCCTGTCCCCTGGCCCTTCCTTCCTCCTCCACCACTGCGCTTGCGCTGGCCTTTTCGAGGTAGTGGCTCTTGAGTCACCTCTGGTTCCTCTTCCCCCTCTCTGGGTGCAGGTGCTGCTGCGGGTGAAGGAGAATGAGCTCCAGTATGTAAAGAAAGAGGTGCAGTGCCTCCGAGAGGAGCTGCAGATGATGCAAAAGGTCAGTGTTTTCTGGGGGCCATTCAGAAGGCAGCAGGAGAGTGGAGAGAGAGGAGCACCAGGGCTGTGTGTCAGCAGGGTTCAGCTGGGTTTGATGGCATGCTCAGGCCAAACCTTGTCACCTGTGCTCCTTGTCCCTGCTCGCTCCTGAGCACATAGCAGCCACATGTTCTGAACAGCATGGGCAGGCATCGACTTACCTTGTACAAGGGAAATGTCACAGAAGCTTTGCTACTGGATTCCCCAGATGTACGTACATATAAGCGTGGACAAGCCAGAAACTTCTTTCCCAGATGAGAAGCCTGGGGAAGCCCCACCCCTCTTCCCCAGCCACCTTCTCTTCCCCTGGTTGTCCCCTAGCTGGGTGGTTTCCTTGGGCACCATTGCTGGATGTGCTGCTCCCTCCACTGGCAGCAGCTCCTTCGGGGGGATTTTCAAAGGCCTCTGCCAAGAGGAACCTGAAAGAGGCTTAGAGATTCAATGATGCTCCAGGAGTTTATAACTTTCTCACTTAAGCTTTTTGCCGTGTAAGTGGCTTGGACTGGCCCTTCCAATAACCTGCATCCCTGGTGGGGTTTATTTTTCCTATGCAGCTGGCCCAAACGCACACAAGCCATGGTAAAGCCCACGTTGCCTCCTCTATCTGATGCTGCGGATCCCCGCTGCTGCGGGATCAGTGACTCTGCCTTCCTCCCTGGCCCAGGGTTTGGGAAGTGCTACCTCCACACTCTTCTGGATGGTTTCAGTGTGGCCCAGGTTGAGATGGGCTTCAAACCCACGACTGGCTTTCACCTCCACACCTGCTGACCCTTCTCCTGCTGGGCTCACCTTGCTGCCCACCTCCCTAATACCAGCCCTAAAATCTGCTGACTGCTCTCCTTCCCCTGGCAGGATAAGAGATTTGCCTCAGGGAAATACCAAGACGTCTATGCAGAGCTGAATCACATTAAGGTGCGCTCCGAGCGAGAGATAGAGCAGCTGAAGGAGCACCTGCGCCTGGCCATGGCAGCTTTGCAGGAGAAGGAGTCACTGCGCAACAGTGTCGGCAAGTAATGGTGAGCACCAGGGATGCTGTGATGTTCCCTGCGGGTGCAGCTGCCCTGCTTTGACAGAGGGATGGAAGCTGCTGGCTCCAGCTCCACTTGGTGCTGAAAGTTTAGTGACAGCATGGGGGGCAGTTCTGCCCTGCCTAGTCAGGTGATGTTTCTGCTGCCTTCACCTTTGAAGTAGTTTCCTTTCCCTGTCACAGCAGGGAAATTTTAAGTCTGCATCAAAGTAGCCCTGACTAGACCCAGCCCTCTTCCCATGCTTGCCTGTGGGCATCTCTGCTGCAGCTTGGGAGGGGAGCAGGGTGAAAGGAATGAGGGCGTATCATTGTCTGGAGTGCATCTGCTTCTTGCTTGGATGCTGTGGCTGTTGGGATTGGTGTCACCCTGCTCCGCCAGCACTTGCTGATGGGTGCCAAGATGAGTGGGTCTGTAGCAGGGTGCCAGACAGCTGCCTCTGAGAGGGGCAGTTGTGCACTCAGTGGAGTCTTTCTAAACTCTTTCTGGTTTTGTCTCTTTCTAGGTCTGCTCTTCATTTGTTTATCTGTTCTTGTTTTTTATTTGCTCCATTCCTCACTTACGGGAAAGGGGAGGTTGTATCCCACTCATTATCACCTTGGCAAGGAATCCCCTCCTCCCCCCCTCCTCACTCCCTTCCCAAAGCTTTTTGATGAACCTATATTGCCTGTGTACCTGAGCACATTGTTTGGACTGGCTCCTTACATGCACCTTCTTCAGGATTTTATATGTAAAAATTATATTTTATAGAGGAACTTTTTCCCCCTAGGAAGAGGGGGAAGAGGAGGGAGAAAACTTTTACTACATCACCAGCATTTCCTAACCTGAAAAAGAGAATCTGGTTTTCTCCCCCTCCCTAGCCCTTTTACTCCCAGCCACATAGCCAACTTTGGCATGTATTCCCTCTCTTCCAAACGTCTCCGCGGCCACCCTGGGATGTATGGCAAGGACCACTCTTCCCCACTCCATGCCACCCCCAGGGACCTATGGAGAAGACATGCAAGCCATAGAAGGGAGCCGCTGGGGCAGTCTGCCATGGATGTGCTTGCCTGGGACTTTTGAAAGAGGAGACCTTGGCAGGAGTCTGCGTGATCAAGCTCTCTCCGTGACTGTCCTTTGGCTCCTTCAAGAACCTGAACTGGCAGGAGCCCAGAGCCACGGGGCTTCTCCTTTCCAAGGAAGAGGAGCTGTGAGGCTGCTACTGCACCGACCAGAGCCAACCCCCACCAAGGTGGCAGCTGCTGTTGCTCTGCTGTGCCCTTCAACTCTTAACTTAATAAAATCTTCCCCTTTCACTGAGAAAAATACATTCCTCGAGGGGAAGGATTGCCACATGGCCCTAACCCAGTGAGGCAAGGGAGGGTCATTTTTCCAGGTTCCTGTATGATTCTTGGGGCATCTTGACCTGTCTCTTCTCTCCCTCTGGATTTGGAGGGGGAAAGTAGTGGGAGCACCCCTAGCCCCTGGCCAGAGAACAAGAGGAGGCCTGCAGTGTCATTATCCAGCTTTCTGCTCCACCTTTGGATTTGAGGGGAAAATAATCTGCTTCACCACACCACTCCAAAAATCCCATGTGAACACAGCCCCACAGAGGAACAGCTGCACCTGGGCTGTGTAAGTCCAGTTTGGGGAGGGTACAAATGGCACTGCAAATTACTGGAAGAGTAAACAGTATGTGTAGAACCTGGGGAAGATCAGAGGGATCTCAAATGCTTTCCTCCTCTGGGTTTTGGGTGAAGCAGATTGCTTTTTTTTGGCAGAACAGATGACTGGGGGTGACTGGTCCTCATTCAGCTCCCATCACAGTGTAAATGTGAGCTGTTGTTCTGCAGAGAGGCTGCTATGGCAATTACAGAAGTGCCCTAATTGCAGGCTCATGCTGAGGGTGGATGCACCATCTGAAGAGGGGAAGGTGATGGGGTCAAGGAGGACCTTGGATGGAGGTGATGGATGCATCAGCTTTGGGGCTGGAGCAGGAGGTAAGGATGTGAAGGCAGACACAATGAGGAGTCAGGGCAACAGACCTTTGTTCGGTGTGCGATAACTTTGCGGTGGTATCAGTGACCGCTGGGCCAGTGGGATGCAGGCAAATTCAGACCCACTCCTCCATGGGCACAGCTGCAGCAACTGCTTTCCCTAGGTAAGGGTAGCTGCTTTGTAAGTCTCAAATTCTGGTAAAACTTGGTTGCGGGCTTTCATCATGAACATGAGGCCCTGGGGCAACCCAGCCATTGATGCAAGAGGCAAGTGCTGAGCTCAGCAGCTGGCTCCCCATTGCGGTCGTGCAGAGCCAGGACTTGCTCTCACTGGCACTTGGCCGCCTGCCTCTGGTTTAGAAACCCTCATCCCTGCACTGCCCCAAATCCAGGCTTTTCTATCTGCCTCCCACCGGGACAGGGCTGTTGCTGTTGGGTTTGGGACTGGGCAAGCATTTGGTACACTGGGAGCTGAGATGGGAAGGAAGGCAGAAGGCTAGAGTGCAAGCTCAGGGCAACTGTTTCCAGGCTGCAGGGCTCAGTCTTGCGAGAGGTTACTGGTAGGGACGAAGGAAGGAGGAAAACCAGCAGGGTTCAGGGCACAGTGTTGTGAGCTGGGCAGCACATACATGGTTTTTGGAAAAAACCACCATGGAACTACAGTCTGTGTGGTCATATCTACTCCTGGGGGAGGAAACCCCCAAAAGTGAGGCACTGGGGGCAAGCAGAGGGTAAGCGAGGGGTGAACCGCAAACTTCTTGCACATGCAGCTTGCCAGGCCCTTTTCCAAGGGGTGTGGTATCTTGCGTTTGTTTGGGTTGGTTTGTTGACACAGTGTTTTTCTTTGCCTTCCTGATGGGGTGCTGCTGACCCCGATAAGTGTGTCATGTAAGTGCGGGTGAAATGTGTGGGTGCCTGACATGCAGTCGAGCTGCCCCTCCTTGAGGCTCTGCGGCTGCAGATCGGCCACAAGCTGGGTAGGAGCATCCCATCATGCCAGGGTGATGGGGAACTGCCACCTCCTAAACTAGAACTTCGTTAATCAGGCAGCCCCTGTCTCTTCTGCAGTGGGGTGATAAGGGTTGTCTCGTCATCTCTGTATTACTATCTCCTGGGTGCAGGGGAGCTGAGTGGGAGGAGAGTGGGAGGGGAGAGGAGGTGGCCAAAATGCCTGAAGGTGCCAGGCGCAATGGCCAGCAAAGCCCAAAAAGCATCCCAAAGCGATGCCTGTGCTGTATTCACTTGCTTGCAGCTGGGTTGTGGCTGCGAGAAGCATCCCAGCCTCAAGCATGGGGAAAACCCAGAGTCATACAGCACTCTGGCTGTATGAGAGCCAGCATCCCAGCTCACATAAGGAGCTTGCCCTTAAAAAACAGCTCATAGATCTTTTAAAACAGTGATAATCAGTCCAGTAGCCAGAGGCAATAACACTTTTCCATTTATTGGCATAATTAAAGCCTGCTCTGCCGTTGGCGGTGACCAGGCTGAGCGGCTTGGTGCTGGGCTGGTGCTCTGCATTGTACACCGGGGGCTCAGGGCTGAAGCTCTGATGAGTCCATCTGGAAAACCAGCCATTTTCCCTGGTTTGCCCCTAAAAAAAGCACTGAAGCACTTAGACCTGAGTGCCATTGAGGCCGTCCCACTGCAGGGGATTTCAAGCCTCTTTGAAAATGGAAACCAGGTAAAATAAAATGTTGTTGCTGGCATTAGTTGCCAGAAGCACCCTGGTGTGCTCAGATGCCAGCAAACAGCCGCCCTACCCCTCCAAGGCAAGGGCTGTTACCCGGCAGAGCAGTAGCACATCCACGATGGACAAAGTTTGACCATTTAAGATGAAAGCCAAAGCTGAAGTGCGTAAATTCCTATAGATTCTGGTTGAACTCAGCATGGGGAGGAAGGAGAAGGTAAATGGAATTACAGAGATGATTGCTCTGCCAGGCTCTGTCCTCTGGGGTTCATCAGAGAAGCGGGATTTCCCAACCTCTAATGTCAGAACCAGGAGGCACAGGAGGCTTGGAGAGTTTGGGTAGCTGTCCTTGAGGAGAAAAGTCCCACCCTGGACATGGTGGCAGGTTCCTGTGGCCAAAAACACAGGCACAAGCTGGGCATGGCAGCATGAGTGGCCCATGGGAATAATTTTTCTTTCTGGGTGAGCTCCTTCATGCTGCCTGCAGGAGACCCCACTTCCCAGAGGCAGAAAGGCTTGCATTGCCTGCAGCATCTGCATCCTGCCTCCAGCCCTAACATCCCACCAGGGCCTGGAAAACCTTTTACGGTCCTGCCCAGGTCATGTTAAGGATGCATTGGTATAACAGTGCAGAGTTCAAGGGATGCTTTCCAATATCAAGTGGGGCCCTTAGGGGTTACTTTGACCAGATCCCCTCCATGTGCAAGGCCAGCAGCAGCCTGATGAGCTGTGACCATCTTCCCTCCACCGAGTCACTTGGGAGCACAGGATCTTCCCCCTCTTTTGACTAGAGCTAGTCTGGATGAAAGAGCTGGACCTCCCACATATAGGGGAGAGGGTGTTTGCCTGCTGGAGGAGGTTGAGCAGCCCCAGTCAGCTGCAGGAGCTGTCCAGGTGACCAGCTGAGATTAGACCCCTCATTTTCAGCTGCCTAAAGTTAGGTAAAGCATCTGCCTCCCTGCCTCCACTTGACTCCCCATCGCTGCACTGCCCTGATAACAACTGCCTGGTTTTTAAGGCTGGAGCCTCTGCAGTCAGCCTGTGGCTCTGTGCCAACCCTGGGGGCTCAAGACCGATGCTTGTACCCCCTTCCTCATCTACCTCAGAGCCCGGCATACGGGTGACCCGCTTCTGACAGTTAAAAACTTGGATGCAAATAAAAGCAGATGGTGCCTTATCTGAATGCGCCTACGTGCAGGCAGCCAGCCATGGCGGTTTATTCCTGGCTAGGAAAAATGAGAGGTCCTTCGGCTGGTCAAAGCGTTGTGCAGAGGCCACCAGAGCTCACTGCCTGTGCACTCCATGTGGGTTAGAAAGCAATGTGTTCATGAGTTTTAGGCAAAAAAAAACAACCCAGGGGTGGTGGGAGGGTGGTTATTCCTCTCTGCGACTAGGAGCTCTTGGCTCGTGATAAAATCAAGTGGTTTGCAGGTGCTGCAAAACTTTCCTGCTCCTCGAATGAAGCAGGATATGTGAAAGAGCAGCACCGGGGAGGGAGGCACAAGGGGGTCCTGCCAGCAGCTCTTCCACCAGTGGAAAGCATCAGGGAGTTCAGTGCCTCCACCTGGGACAGGAGCACACCACAACCTCACATAGTGCGTTTGTCCTAGAAAGGACATTAAATATTTCTATTTCTAATGCTAATTCTATTTCTATTACTTCTGTTTCTATTATTTCTATTTATTTGTATACATATATGTCCATGTCTATTTTTATGTATACTCCTGTGTGTCCCTGGCTGGTGGTTTTCATGCCCATGGGCATCCAGGGCCCATGGAAGTTACAGGCAGGTGCTCACTGTGTGTTTTAGTGTCCCGCTGAAGCGCTGAGGGATTCAGAGGTGCCAGGTTCACCTCTGAGCACCATGTGGCATGTAGGTGGGCGCCAGGCACCTGTACCCATGTGTTTCTAAGAAATAAGCGGGAAAACATCATCTGAATCTTATGGGTGAGATGGTGATAGCGGTTATGTTTAATCTCCCAGGAACAGCCGACCACTCACCCAGCTGGGAAGGGGTGGCTGATTGTCACGGTTACATGTCCCTGCTCTGTTCCCGCACAAAGAGTTGTTTGCCCCCTCTCCCGACAAAATAGGACAGCCTGGTATTTGTGACCCCTACCACACACATACGAGGGCTGATCTGATGTCCTCAAAGCACCTGGTGGGGAGCAAAGAGGAGGGGGGCAGAGGCATTGGGCTGTGGGGTCCTGCTGCTGAGCCTATTTTGAGCCCATGCTCCCCCTTTTCTCCTTGGTGTCCTCCCATTGTCTCCTCTGGTGTCCCTCCTAATGTCCTCCCCAGTGTCCCTTCTTGTCCCCTGTTGTTTCTCCTTGTGTTGCTGCTTCTGTCTCCTCCCAGATGTCCCTCCTTGACCTACAGTGTCCCCTCCTAAGCATCCTTCCATGTGTCTTGATGTTGCTCCAAGTGTTCCTGCCATGTACCCCCCTATCTCCCTAGTGTCCCCAGGTGATCCCCAGTGTCCATCCTTGTTGCCACCAGCACCCCCTCAAATGCCCCTCCTTGTCTTTTCCATGCCCCCCCGTGTCTCTCCTTCTCCCCACCCAGGGTCTCCCCAACCAGGGTCTCCCCACATGACACTCCTCCTTGTCCTGCTGCTGTCCTCTCTAATGTCCTTCCTTGTCCCTTACCCAATATCCCCCCAAATGCTCCTCCTTGTTCCCCAGTGACCCCTCCAGTGTCCCTCCTCATCCTCAGTGTCCCCCCAGGTGCTGCTCCCTGTCCATCAGTGACACCCACCCAGTGTCTCGCCTTGTCTCCACGCAGTGTCTTCCCAAACACTCTTCCCTGTCCCCCAGTGTCCCTCTCGTACCCCGGTGTCCCTCCGGGTCCCAGCCGGGCGGGGCGGGGGACACACGGGGACACGGGCGGGCGGGCGGGCGGCGCGCGCCGGGCAGTCCTCCCCACGGTCCGCACCGCGCCTTTAAAGGGTGCCCGCGGCGGGCGCGGCCCCAGAGACGGCGGCGGGAGCGGCACCGGGACCGGCTCCGCTGCGGGTCTCACCCACTGCTCCCTTCCCAGCCTCTCCCCGCCCAAGGGCGGAGGTCCCGGTCCGGGCGGGCCAGGCTTCCCACCGGGAGAGGCCAGCGGGTCATCGCGGGGCGAAGTGCTAGCCATGACCGAGAGCCCGGCCCCAGCTCCGGCCGCCAAGCCCAAGCGGGCCAGGGCGGCGCGGCGGCCGGCAGCCCACCCCACCTACTCGGACATGATCGCGGCGGCCATCCGGGCCGAGAAGAGCCGCGGCGGCTCCTCGCGCCAGGCCATCCAGAAGTACGTGAAGAGCCACTACAAGGTGGGCCAGCACGCCGACACCCAGATCAAGCTGTCCATTCGGCGCCTGCTCGCCACCGGCATCCTCAAGCAGACCAAAGGCGTCGGCGCCTCAGGCTCTTTCCGCCTGGCCAAGGCTGACAAGGCGAAGTCGTCCCCGGCCAAGAAGAGAAAGAAGGTGGCCAGGAAGTCCATGTCCCCCCGGAAAGCCACCAGACCCAGGAAAACCAAGTCGCCGGCAAAGAAGCCCAAATCTCCTGCCAGGAAAGCCAGGAAGAAGTCGAGAGCCAGCCCGAAGAAAGCCAAGAAACCAAAAACTGTTAAGGCCAAGTCACTGAAGGCATCCAAGCCCAAGAAGGCAAAGCGGTCGAAACCCAGAGCCAAGTCCACCATCCGGAAATCACCCAAGAAGAAGTGAGAAGCCTGGAGGTGTTTCGGTACTCTCCTCACTGGTTTCTGTAAATAGCTTTTGCCTTCATTTTTACCCCTTTATATTGAATTTTGTAAAGAATTGATTTATTGTTTTCTGGAAATAGCTAAAACAAGGCAGCTGATGAAAAAAACAAGGAACACCTTTGGTATGGAGAGTTCCCATTTTTAAGAGTTACTGGTCTGGGTTTTTATTTCGACGTCTCAGAAATTTCTTGCGTGTGTCTGTTGTTTTTTTTTTAACCCTGGGCTACTTGTGTGTTGGGAGGGATGGTGACCCCACGTGTCTGTCAAGACAATACAGGATTTCAATTCCTGATCCAGCCCCAGCTCCCAGAGGGTTGTGTGTTTGCTGGGGCCAGGCAAAGACTCTGCCTGTGTTGGAGGGGAAGTAGGAACATACAGCTGCAAGAGCTGCAGCCTTCCCAGGAGGAGGAAAAGGGGCTCCCTGCTCCCTCCTCCACCACTCTGGCTCCCAAGCAAGGGGCTGAGATGAGGTGTGCTGGGCTGCTGGGTGTGGGGTCTGGCTCATGCTGGAGGT
>JAVSBS010020021.1:0-29888 GCA_033124195.1 Coracias cyanogaster
CTGGCACACTCCTCCGGTCGGTCGGTGAGCCGTACGCAGCAGAGCCCGGCACAGCACCCGGGCCAGCAGGCAGAACGAGAGCTCTCGGCACGAATCCCCGACGGCTCAGGCACCTGCCTGACGGGCGCTTTCACAAGCAGTGCCCGATCCCTCCCGGCTGTGCTGCATGAGACACGATTCACCTTGGGCATTGCTACTGGAACTGGGAGGCACCTTGGATGGCTTCTGACCTGATGGGAGAGACTGCTGGATGTTTAACATTTTACCATGTCTTTTTTTTCTACTACAAAAAAAGTGCTTCGTTTTGAAGGAAACTGGTAAGCTGGATGGCTTGCACCACGTTCACTTGACTCTAATTTTAATTTTAAAAACTTGAAATCGATTTAGCATTTCATTGGTATATTCTGACACAATCCACTCAAGATGGCAAATTCAATTTGATGAGGAGGCATTAATGCCCGTTGCATTTAGTATTACACAGGTCATCCCCGAAGAGGAAAGTACCATGTGGTAAAAGGTTGTATTTAGCGTGTCACAGTCACTGGCGGTTGTTTTGTGTCTCAAAGAACCTTTGTAACTGCCTCAAAATAAGAGATGATTGATTTACAAAGTACCAAATTTCAAATTTCATATTCTAGGACTAAACATCAAATAATTGGACAAAGCTGTCCCCCTGTCTGACCCATCACAATCGAGCCCCTTTCAAGGTTGACTGCCTGCATAAGAAATATGTGCATAATTTCATTTTGTCTCCTGTCCAACATCCAATGTTAGAAGTTAATTAAATTGCTTGTCCATTGTATTCATCCACTTACAAAGTTAATGATATTCTGTTCCTGAATTAAAGAGAATTTTATAAAGCCTGCACTATGGAACCTGGCATGCTGTACACTGAGGGGCTGAACTCTGTCATGGCTCCTGATTGCAGCTCTCCTAATTAGGAAACAAAATGAACGTTTCTGCGTCTGCCAATGCAGAGGACAAGTCATTCCAACAGCGAGAGTAAATGCTTTGTACAATAGCAACTTAATAATATCTCATGTTTGACTATAATAAATTCTGCAGGATTAATAAACCTGTTAAATTTTTAAATTACCATAACAAAGATGAACTGCAGCGTAACAAGACAGCCTTGAAAGAGGGACACAGGTTTGAGGGAGAGAAGAGCTTCTTGCAAGGGCATCAACGTTGAGGACATTGAAATCACCACGTTCTTGTTCTTGCATGGGAAGAGGAAGGAAAACGTAATGATGTGGCAGTCTACTGGAGCCAGTGGAGAAGCTGAGATTAATTATCTAAACTAACTACTGTGCTTTCGGCCCAGATACAAAGATCTGGTACCTGTGCAATGCTCTTTCTAAGCAGCCCCACAGTCAGAAGTGCAATGTAGCTGCAAATCAAGTACCTGCTAACAGTGAACTTCAACAGTCCAGAGAAGCTGCTGCTGACAGCACTGAAGCCATCGTACAGGTCACAGTTACAATTAAGCACAAAGCCTACAGGCCGTCTGAGGAAAACATAGCCACATGCTCACATAAAAACCATCGGAACCCTGCCCTGCACAGAAGTCCTGCTGTAAGATAGTCTCTTCCCTATTCTGCAAGAACCCGCCTTCCATGACGGATGTCACTGGAGATGTAGTCTGCCTCACCTCAGCCTCTCCAGCTGCTGGTGCCCAGATTAGACTGGTGCTGCAGCTGGGGAGGAGACCTGTGGCACGCGTGGATGTGCTGAAGCCACCTTCCCCAGCCTTGCGCACGCTCTCGGGGCAGCCTGGCAGCAGTGGCAGGAGCTCCAGCCCAGCCTGTGTGAGCAGAGCAAGATTGGTCATGTTCTTGGGAGGTCATCCCGCACTCGGGTCAAGGCTTCGTGGCTTCACATGAAGCAGGTGGCCACCCAACAGTGCTACAGAACTGCTCCTCAGGGTCAGGCCTCACAGCGAGACTCCAATGGACATGTTCGCTCAGACAGAGCCTCTGCCAACAACTGTCACCACTGTCAAAACCTCACCGAGGGTGTTTCCAGGTTATGATGTACAAAACCTACACCGCCGTGCTCTTTATCCAATGCCATTGCATGGGAAACTCAAGCGTGGGATGCCAAACCAGCAGCCGTTTGACAGACACGGGGAGCCCGGAGCCTCTGTAGCGCAGAGCCCGCCAGCAGAGGCTGCGGGGAATGCCCTCGCCACCCTCTTCTCACCACCTCCCTAAACCCATCTTCTCAGGCCTCCCTGTAACACGCAGGAAAAGTTTGAAATCTCTAAAAACACCACCAAAAAAGTAAAGTTTTCAGTGCCTATTTATGTCACCATAGTTATGTACCGAACAACAAACACAATGAAAATTGCCCATATTTGAAAAACTGAAATCCCCACTGACTTTTACTGACTTAATATAACATACTTTACCTTAAAAAACAGAAAAGAAGTCCCTATCTTTTATCCAATGCTGTTAATACAGTTGATATCAAAAACCAGAGTGCTCCTCCCCTGGCACTCCGAGCAGATAACCCTGAGTCAGAGCGATGGCTCTTCACGGTCTTACTCTGTACGTTGCCACTTCAGCAAGAGACAAAGATGCGTACTGTAAGTTTTAAAATTACTATTGCTAACGAGGGCCAGCCCCAGCATTTCCTAACAGGCTGCACTGCACTGAACTGAGCAGCAGTACGATTTCTGTGACTAGGTATTATAAGCACCTGCACCGGCTGCTGCACTGATGCCAGAAAGGTGTAACGATACAAAACAAAGCAGCAATAATAAAACGATTTAAGCTTACTCTGTCGAACTTCATTAAAAATATTGAAAATTGAGTTAGGAAGAATCCTAACAAAAATTTTCAGCATATGCAAACTAAAATAAGAGCATAAACGAAAAGACGTCCAGCACCTTTGGTTTAGCGAACATAAGAAAACATCAGGATTACTGAGTAGAAAATAACCTTCTTGGAATTACAGACACTAATCATATGTAAAATAGCAGAATGCCTGCTGCCACTGTGCATCTTCATGTACGTTTAGGAGCAACACTTTGTGATAATTCATTTTAAACTATTAAACCATTTAAACCATTTCTTCACATGGTCTTATTTCCAAAATAAGGGTACATTTACCAACCCGAAAGATGTATTTTGATTAATGTAACTTTTGTGAACTGAAGCTCACTAAATCGTATTGGTAAATCATTTAGGACATAAAAATGTAAAGCTTTTCTTTAGGAACTAAACGAAATTATACTCTTCTAATCTAAATAGTCAAGTGACTTGATAATTAAATCATGTGGAAAACCTGCCTTGTTACTAAAATCTCTTCAGAATGTCCCTTCAAGTTGGGAGTATGCACATATATAATACAGAGTATTTGTATTTCTACCTTTTAGAACTTTTCAATTTCAATTAAAACTCAGTAATTTTTATTGGGAATCACATTACATGCATGACAGATATAAGTTAATTAAAGGACAATCAATTCTAAGAGATGGCCAACAATGAACCTAACCAGTTTACAAATTACCTACTGTCACTCAACTGGAGCATGCAATGTCTGTGGACAATTACAGAAAAGCTTTAATTGATTTTTAAATTTCAATAATATGGAACATTTTTTTACATTTATAAGTACTCTGCTTGCACTCAGATTTTTATAATTAAAATGACTGCTGGGACCACCAGTGCAAACTCCTGGTACAGCCCAGGTTTAAAGCTCAGCAGAATGCTGACGTGCCTTGTGCACCCCAAAATAGCCAAGTCTCCATCTCAAATTGTGAAAGTACCTGTTTTACACGGTGTAGTGCTTGAAGCTAATCATAGTTTTAAAGGAACATGTTCCTGACTAATTACAATGAAAACAAATATTTTGCACTCTTACTTCAAGTTTGTTACAGACATGCAGGTTCCATTGCTCTGACGACAGACAAGAACACTTTTCTCTTTAAATTTGGCAAGTCATGGAGCAAACCATGACCCCAGAAAAAGCTAGAACATGTCACCCCCCTGATTCACTCATAACATAGCCAACAGTAGAACTTATTAAAGCTCTTCTGTCTCAACAGCTTAAAAAGCCCGAATAAAAGGAGGTTTACTACCGCCTATTTCTACTGCTTCCTCCTCTGAAAATGTGGAGATCTGCCAAGTCTCAGAGAAGCGGTAATGACAAACAAGGATAAGGCAAAGGCTTGGTCTCCAGCAAAGGCACCTTCTCAGCACGGAAATCCCAGACATCACTTGAGGCTAATCCAGAAATTCCAGCAATTCTGCTACTCTAGGTAAGGCTCTTGCTGATGTTCTACCCCTAAGGGAGGCTACTCCTGTATCTGGCAGACACCAGGTGAACAGAAGGACGTCAATGCTGGATCACAGCTTCTGATCTCCTTCTGCTGGCGAGTGAGCGCACAGAGACCAGCAAGGCGTTAGGAGGAACGTGCCTAAACCTGGCAGCTCCCTGGGCACGCCAGCTCCTGACTTAGCCTGAAGCAGAAATCCAGCTTCACGGCAGGAGGAGCCTGGAAGGGTGACACCCGCCCTGCTGCAAACGTTCATTCCACAGAGGAAACAGCACCAACAGTTTGGGAAGAAACTGTTAAAAATGTATTTGCCACATCTTGCTTGGAACTGTAGTTCATAATTCCTATTAATGCTTTACTTTTGCAAGTCTCCGATGAACCTTCAGCCACGGGACTGCCACAAAGGAATTCATGGTGGCGTGCTGGCTCAAAGGCTTACTGTCTTACCTGGTGGGGTCTTCCCTACAAAGGCAGCATTGAATACCCACACCTGACTTCCAAAAAAATTAAAAAAAAAGGGAAACAAAACGAAATGTCGCTAAAGAGCACAAGAAAAGTGAGCTTAACATTACTTCATTTACTAGTCTGTCACCAGTACCTTGCTCAGATCCCACTTTTGGCCTTGCTAGCACCATCATATTATCATTATTTTCTAGCTTTGAGCTAGTAAATGGTAAAGAAATTATATTTAAGCATTTCAAGAACAGCGCAGCATCATGAGGCACTTTGTGAAGTTGAGCCATTAATAACAAAAAGACCACAGTAGAAGCAAAGCTCACGGCTCTGTAACATGTTTGCTGATCCTATGAAAGTTGATCAAGGGTAGTATGGGAGATGAGAACAGAAACCCATTTCCATTTCTAAACAGGAATATGCTTTCTTACAGAAAACAGCAACAGACGAATTTAAAAGCCTAAGAAAAACAAAGAAAAAAAAAAAAAAAGCTTTTTCTGAGAAGTGAAAAGTAGCAGTTGGTGGTGCTGTCAGTGCCCCTCCGGCGGGGCTTCACTTCCGGCCGGCTCACGCTTCAACTAAAACGAAGCCACCATTTGAAAAGAATGTTTTAGTAACAGGAAGCGAGAAGTAAAACCTCTACATTGATAGAAGTAATAACTTGAATTTTATTTTAAAACTGAGAAGACAAAAATAGTCTGTATAAATCACACAAGTTGTCTCTTCATGTCACTTTTATGATGGACATTAATCTCGGTTTCTAGACAGAACTGCTGTCTGATGTAACCACGCTTATTGACTTAATGGGAAGAAATTTATATTAGTCTAGGAAGCTGTGATGAATGCAGTCCTAAAGTTCAATGACTCAAACACTCCAGTAACCTCAAACATTGACCCAGGTAGACAGAAACTTAAATCTTAATCCTGGAACCTAAGTTTATGCTTCATTCACACTTTGTTGCTATCTTCATAGTAAGATGTCTGCGGGGAAAGATCCAAAGATCTCCCTCTCACCAGCTTTGGCCAAGGCGACTCCTCTGAAAGGGATAAAACAGCAGAGGCATTCTGCCTCTGCTCGTAACAGGGGTCCTTTTCCCAACAGTACTTTTCACCTTCTCTCACCTTCCCTCCCTTATTCTGCTTTCATACTCCTGCATGCCCCGTCTCAGCCCATTTCACAGCCAGAAAGGGATCCACCTGCGTTCAAGGCTATACCGTATGAAGACTTTGAGACGGGATTTGCTCTCTCCCTCCTTTCCTACCTTCTCCACAAATGGTTTAGCAGAAATTGGTGCAACTACCTCTTCAGTTTACAACCCGAGAAGAGCCTGTGCACACATGGCAAGAGTCACCTGGTATCGTTACTGCCTTCTTCTGGGGGCAGGAACATGTTTCACTGCATCAGAAACCTACCACAACAGCAGTAATTTACAATAGCGACTTCAGACAGTGAAATTGTTGAGTTTTCACCACCTGAAGGTGGTGAGTCACTGGCACAGGTTGCCCAGGGAGGCTGTAGATGACCCAACACCGGACCAGGTTGGATGGGGCTTTGAGCAACCTGCGCTAGCGGGAGGCGCACAGAAAAGAGCCGTGAAATTTAACAGCAGTTTGTTAATTCCATTACCACAAAACACCTTTCTCTTACTGATCCCCCTGACTCCACAAAACCACTTCAATATGGCTGAAAGCTAAAAATTTAGTATGCATGGTCATAATTACTAGAAAATTTGAGAGCAATTATTTTTAAAGGGTTTTCCAGACCTTGGGTCCCGCAGGGTATCCAGGCACTTCAGTTCAGGCCTCACCAACCTCCAAGGGCTTTAAGGAGGGCAGGAAACCGCAGGCGACTGTTCCCCCCACGTCTTCTCAGATACAACAGATGTCCACTTAGATGTGAACCTCCCGAAGGATGCGGGACCCAACACCCTGCCCCGCCGCTGTCTCTCTGCAGAGGAGCGTTGGCTGGGCTGCGGCTCCTCGCTCGCTGTAAAGCAGGGAGCACCCGAGGGCAGCCCCGGGCAGGGAGGGAGTGCAGAAAATCACAGCATCACTCAGGTTGGAAAAGACCTCAAGGCTCATCTAGTCCCACCTTCGTCAAATGTCTCCCTAACCCCTAGACCACATCTTGAAGTGACACATCTACCTGTTTTTTGAACCCCTCCAGGGATGGTGACTCCACCACCGCCCTGGACAGCCGGGGCCGGTGCCTGACCACTCTTTCAGCGAAGAACTTCTCCCTGATATCCAATCTAAATGAAAAGCCACAGCTGCATTGGCAGCAAAGCTGCTGGACTCTGCAGGGTTCTAACAAAGGGGTGAGGTCCCGGGCTGCGCGGCTGCAGCGGGTACCGGACAGCAAGCCTGCCCAGGGCAGCTCACGCTTGTGCCTCTCCTGGGCGCTGCAACAGCATTGCGTTCTACGCTGTCTCTCTGTCACGGGAGTAGAATCTATGTGCCACTCTTACTGGTTTCTACTGCTGCAGTTATTTTTTACCAAATCTACATTTACCTAATGAAGCAGAAAATCGTCCTTTCTTGAGAAAACAGAAAGAAATGCAAGCAAGGCGAGGCAAGAAAACGGCACAGCCTTCACCCTGGCCAGCTCTTATCCCGTTACACAGGTGATGGCAGCTTCCAGTGAAATCTGCACAAACAATCCTCAAACCGGAATGGTAGTTTTCACAGACTGATTTCCACCGGCCGTGTCCACGAGCCTTTCCTGCGTTCCGCTCTGGGCAGCCTGCGACACGCCGCGACGCTGAGCACAAGTGCCCAGGGATGCTCTTCATGCGTGCTCCAGCCCCTGCTCTGCCTGGCACCTGTCCCTATCCTAGGCCTGCTTTAGTTCAGCTGGACTGAGGAAAGACTCAGTAAACAGACTTTACTCCTGAAGATCTTAAAAGTTCCACAAAAAGAAAAATTCCTCTACATAGGATCAGCTGATATCAGTGGGACAAAACCAGTTTAGCTGTTGGGATGCCACTGATTTAATGCAGCTGACAGACCATAAACTGGTGGATGTTAAACATCATCACACAACTAAAAACATTTAATACAAACTCCTGAGAAAAGCAAGCCTTAGTCTTTTGTGTAATTAGGTTTGGTTTAGAAAATAAGACAGTAATTAAAACAAACACATAATGTCTTATGGCTCACATTCACAACGGGGGATCCATAATCTGAAATAATACCCAAAATACCTGAAAGACTTTAACGTATATGGGGACACCAGACACTTGATTTGTCCAAGGCACCGTAGTGAAAACACCTAATTCCACCCCGTGCTCTTTAGACTTAGAGGGCAGTAGTTAATTAGCTTAGGAAAGGCAGGCAAGCAGCAACACCCGTTCTACGGCATCAGGAGGGCTCAGGAACAGATGTGTGCTGAGGCGCGTTTCAGATGACAGAATGCACCCAAGGCCAATCTGCATGGGGCCTTCGTCAAAAGTTCCTGCATGGACATTAGGATGTTCCAAGTCAAAAGGAACAAGGCAACCCAGTTTAATCTGATTATTCTGAGGTTGAGGCAACATATTAATCAAGTGGACAAAATAATTCTATTAATGAAATTCAAAAGGTACAGTACAATAATCAATCTTTTACTATATTGCAAATGATAAAACAAGCATCCAGAAGGGTTATGCTAATTACATGTTTCAAGTCAAATGAACCCCTTCCATGCTTTGTCTTGTTGAGACAAATAGAGCATTCCTGCCATCTAATCATATTCCAGATGTCTATATCAGTGTCTGCAATGATGCATTAGCCTACTGAAGAACTGGAGATAGACTGTTACCTTCTCATAACAGAAACGCACCAAGAACCCACCGAGAGCACAACCTGGGCTTGGCCAGTCCTACAGACAGCGGCACAGCGAACGAGGAACAAGTCCAAGAGAAGCAGGTGAGCTCTGGCCAGGTACCGCACAGGGCCACCTCCCACCCTTCCTCTGCCAACGAGCGCTCGAGGAGATGGGTGGGCCCTTTCCTCCCTGGAAGCGCTCGCGGTCTGCACGGCTCGGGTGGTCAGAGCCCAAACGCCTGAGCTGGCTGCGTGGTAGCACAGGCACGTGGAGGTGGGAGCTTCTCCAGGGAGAGCATCGGCTCAGGGCAGCACCCTGGAAACGTTAATGTGCTGCTTCTCCCGTCCGGGCTAGCTGGGCTGGCTCTGCCCAGAACTTTGCAGTATCATGTACATACTGTGTCTGTCCAAGGAGAAACACTGTCCCGCACGAATATGATATAAACCCAAACACCTACTTGTTCAGAAAGACCTAAAGCATAGCATACCATTTCAAAAAAATAGCATCAACTCCTGTCTTTCCTCACTGCTTGCAGATACTCGGCATAACAGCATGACGGTGACAGGCACGCGTGTCCGCAGAGAATCAGCACGGAGTGCACACGGGAGGAGGACAGCAGCGAGCTGCACTTCTCCCGCTGTCCCCAGGAACATGACAACATTAACTAGAACCCTGGGAAACAGAGTGGCCAGACGCACATCCTCCAGCTGTGTCTGAAAGACAGCAGATATTGGTTGTATTGTATTTTGGTCTCTGTTGTTTAAAGTTGTATGATCATCTAAAATAACAAAAGCCCATAAAACTGGTATGTCACACCGTGTTTACACCGCACGCAATACAAGGAGTTGTGATCAAATACACACAGCTGATTCAAGGTGTTTCATTCTCCTCCAAGGGTATCACTTTTACACTACTCCATATCGATGGCTCACACCAGAAATATGAAATATCCTGAAAACAGCTGAAATGTAGTGCAGCTTTCCGGGATAGACTTGTGTATGCACCAGTTAACCCTGTCCCTACCGTGTACAAGGACAGCTCTGTCCAATTAAACACGGACCTGGGGAGGCTTCAGCCCTTTTCCTGGCTGCTGGTCCCGACGCGCACGTCCTCCCTCTCACACGGACGCTTCCCTGCGCTCTGCGGCCACGCACGCAGACAGAATTCTGCCAGCCGCGGCTCTTCACCCCGCGCGCGTGTCCTCACTGTCGCCGCACACTTGGGCACCAGCCGTGTGGTATGAACCGTGTCCTCACGTACACATGCAGCGCATCAGGCATCAGATGCACAGCTCAACATCTACTTACTTCGGCATCTGCAAGTCAACAACAGCCCAACAGCAGGGTTGCAAGATGAAAAGAAATTCCAGTATCTGAAACAGCCTAGGAAATAAGTAACAATTTAAAAAAGAAAAAAAATCTTCATTGAAAACAGTAACATTTTAAAAGAAAGAATACTTGACCGCTACTAGCGGCTAAAACCACAAGAAAATAAAGAGAACAAACAAGTACGTGCCTGAATCTGTAATTAAAAAACCCAAACCCTAAAACCTTCCTGCACAAAACCAATCAGAACATCCTTTCTGATAAAAAAGATAAACATAATTTTTCCCTAGCTCTCAAAGAAAGCTTTTTAAAAAAAAGCCAAACACAAATCATTGCTATGTATTTCAGAGTCCTAAAACCAGGCCCTTTTTGTACCTAGCAATAGATTCTATTTTTATTCAACGCATTTTCCTGTTTTAAGTGAAAAAAGAAAAAAATGTAAGCAATAAGAAAATTCAACTTCCCATGTTGCATCTTTGTCCTTGTTTTTAAGGAACAGCCCCTTTGTTACATGCAAGAAAAATGACATCCTAAGAAAGTTACACTGATACACCCACAGATGCTACTGACTTCAGTGGAGTTCCTCAGGAATTTACATATTTACCAACAGAACAGGATTTCATACCTGATGCCCTACTTTCTCTTAAATGGGAAAATAGCACTTTTCAGGACGGAGATCTCTGATTTAAACTGAACGACTGCAAGTATCCTGCCTTCTCCAGTGCCCTGCTTTGTTACACTCTGTTCATAGTTTTCTCCGATAAAACTAAAATGTAAGGGATGAAGGAAACCTAGCTTCCTAGTTCAAAGCCGGAAAAAATAATAATTTAGTTGCTAGATATGAAAACGGAACATCAATTTTGTGTAATTTAGCATCCACATTTAATTTTGAATTTTAAATGGTAAATTATCACAATTTCAAGACCTAGTTTCCTAACCGCGTTTCAGACAAATTATTAGGTGAATCCCAACAACAGAAATGAAAATTTTCGCCTTAAACTATTCCATGTATTCTCTCGGACTTTTAGAGTATACCTCATACAGGAGCAGGGACGTTTTCAGGTTAGAGGTTTTAGAAGGATTACTTGTCATTTTTACTATTACACGCGATACAATCTTCCACATAAACTTGTGTCGGCTTGCTTTAAATTAACTTTAATTCAGGTTTACCAAAGAAGAAAATCAGACTAACTAAATGAGGTCAAGGACTTTGGAAGACCTCATCTAATCCCGCAACACTTGGATCTTTTTATGAAGTCCATTTGATGATCATGAGCCGCGCAAATGGGCGCGAGCATGTACGGCAGATTAAATAACTCTGCTTTATATTAGTCAGAAATAAGAAACAATAACTAATATTTGTAAAAAGTTACACCTGAAATATTTCACTCCGTCCTATGTTAAATGTACTTAGCAGAAAGGTCAGAGCTCCTGAATTTGCTAGATAAATAAATGTTGGTGAGGTGGATGAATCACTGGAGAATTGGTGCATGGCAGCGAATGAATAACCTGCAAATGCTTCCCAAACCCCATTATTTCCCTTTTTCCAGTAGGCCAAAGATTCATGTCCCTGCATGCCGCCAGTTCATTACGGAGAAATATCATTCCTCTTCTGGCACTCTCTGGGCGGCCTCTCAGCCCCACGAGGACCCTTTAATGTTTAATTCCCCATCATCTGCTCCAGTGAACAGCTTAATCTCTGCTTGTATGATCAATACTATATCAGTGTAAATTAAAATGACAATTTTAAAGTAATTAAGCCTGTTAATGCTCGATTCAAATGTCATTATTTGCACAAGGGATTGAGGAGAAATTACATCGTGTCCAGGGTGACAGGAAAATGTTTGAGCCTTCTCAATCCTGTTGCCGCTGTGCCACTGGAGGCTTTAGCAAAGCAGATTAACTTCTAGCTCCCACTGCCAGGATACCTATCCAATTTCAAAAGAGGATAACACAATTTGATAAATTTAATTCCAGCTACAAACTCAATTATTGTGATAATGGATGAAAACTGGGAGGAGACACTAAACAAGACCCACATAAAAAATACACTTAACTTCAGAATGAGATACAACAGTAATTGTTTTATTTGATTTGCTCTATCCCTTTTGAAAACCCTTTAAATAATTGTGATTGTTAGAAGAATAGCCAGCATTTATTAAATAGCATGAGCTCTAAGATCAAAGTGGCTGCAGTTTAAAGGATTTTGGGCACAATGGAAATGTTTGCTATCCTTTGCTTGTACAGCTACATTTATTAGACAAGTAAAATTACATCATTACAGTATTGGATCTCATAAATAGATCTATAAAACTCAACTACGCTCGAATGAAATCTCAGCCCATTCTACGTGCTGGCCTTTCTAGCCCCTGCCGTGACAGCCTGGAGTCATTTATTATTTCAAAGGAAGATTTTAATAATAGAAAACCTCAAACCTTATGAGACAGCCAGCGGATTTGGATTGTATTTCAGGTCTGACTATCTGAGAATGTCGCCGAGCTATCGTTAGGAGAGCTCATCTCTAGGACTCCAAGATCCAGAGAACCACAGCGCTTTAGGCAAAACACTGGAGAGAGCCATCAATATTTGATATTTTGAAGCAGATCGCAAAAGCGAAACACCAAGTGTCATGGATTTAATTCAGCGATAAGGAATGGCAGAAAACTGCTTCTGCCAAGGAAGTTCAAGCAGTAACAAAAAATTCCTGCTGTGAGACGTACCCCCAGCGCAAAGCGCAGCCCTCGGAGGGTCAATCAGCATTCCTGTCACTGGATATTGTTTTAATAAATCCAGTTTATCTGACCGTTTGCATTTCCTGAAGTTCTCTGAAATAATTATATTGAATTTTTATTAGTGCACATGAAACATTTTTGGCTTGCACTTCTTTGAATAATAAATGGCATATATTAAAGTGCCTTACAGGTCTAATAACTTGCATCAGATCCATGTAGGCCTGTCTTATTAATTTTTAGTTTAAATTACAGCAGAATTCATCAATCAGTGTTTCTAAAAAGCAGATTGCCACAGACTCTCAAGAAAAATGTATCTCAGGACAATTAAAACATCTACTGTGTCTCAAGTATTCCATCAGAAAATCTATCAAATCACAGACTTCCTTAGATGAACTGTCAGAAGAAGAACCCTCAAAGGGTAACCAAAGATTATTAAGATTTTTCACAATAATGAAGAAAATAAATAACTAAACTTTGAGCAGAAGTTTAAGTTTTTAACTGAACTGCATTAACCCTAGCACAAACAGAATTCTGAAATGAAAATGCAGGAGAGCTGATGGTGTCACGACTGCAGGCTTGATACCTCTTGGCGAACTCCTTCAGCGCAGGACCTGCCGGCCTGGCAGAGGTGGAACTAAAGATCTGCTTTAATTCAAAACAGCTTTCTCCTAAAGAACAGCTACAGGTCCCAAACTCAGAAGACAGTGTTCAGACCCGGGGAGATGATACTCAGTGGGTTGTTCTGGTTTTGTTGGTTTTTATTAATCTGGAAATACACTGAATACTACTGAGTTAACGACATTTTGCTCCCGTAAATATGAGAACTTTAAATTCTTAAGCTACTGCATTGAAGCAGAACCGAACCGCTATCTTTAAAGAAAGGATCAGAAAGCTCCTCAGACTAGCGAAGCCCCTGTGGCTTTGGATCCCCCCGGCAGTCTCAAACGATGCCTTACTCTTTCTTGTCTCCTGTCAGGGACAGGCACAGAGACCTGGCCATGGCCATAGCGCGTGAGAAGCTTCTCTGTGCTGGTCAGAGATTACTTTTCTCCAAGAAACTTTAAAGAAGAAATCAAACAGACATTTTTTGGAGGTTTTTGAAAAAATCATTCAGGAAACACAAAGTGCCACTGTTCTCACACCACGTTGACAACTTCATGCTGTATATGCACTGACACCTTAAAATATTTCCCCCCCCGAGTTCAGACGTGAGTGCAGCCTGGAGGGTACCACGTGTATTCCACGGCCAAGTGAATCAATAGAACATACACTAAAAAGCAGTCATGTGGTAGGAGAACTGATAAGGCTGAGATGTTTTTCCTTGGGTTTCGCTGCCTTTGTAGGGGAGGAGACACCACGGCCCCCTTGTTGAGGGCACACCAGCAGCCAGCGACTCTGCCGTGGTGAAGATGGGGACAGCTGGCTAACCTGCCCGTCGGAGGAAGGGCTCGCTACTCGCTAGCTAGGAAGGAAGAGAGAACAAAAAATACTACTTCCAAATTAGTGTCCGAATGGATTATTGGAACGTTTCCCTTTGTACATAACCTAAAACCCGCGCCTACTCTATTACAGCTTTTCTGTTGTGCATTATTAGTAGGGCATGTTAATGGACATCAGACCATATGGAGCAACAAATTAGTTGTTTCCCTGCGTACAATAATAGCTCCATTTATCATGCACATGTTGACCTGTGTTTGCTTTACAAAGCTTATTAATTATCAGTGATCTTGGTGCTTTAAGAATAAAGAAAGCATCAGTGACATTTACTACATCCGATAGATTCATTCACAATTATTAAGCATATCTTTACTGCTGAGGGAAGAAACATTTTAAAGCTTTAAAAATTTCACCTGATAAGCTCTTAAAGAAATAGTTTTATTTTTCATACTATGTCCAATATCAGATCATTTTTTTCCTACTGGGCTTTTACTCACCTGTGAGAAGAGAAGCAAAACCAAAGTGCATTAATAGATTATTAATCTCAGCTGATCTTCATACCTGCTCTGCGTATTTGCTTCATTTGGAACATGTAATGAGTGAGTTTCATCTGGATGATGTTCAGGCTTTGTCCTAAGCTGGTGGCTACACAAGGTGCTCACATCCCATACTGACCTTGGCCAGATAAACCCTTTTTGGTGAGGTAGCAGATGGTCATGAGAGACCCAAACATGGCAGGTTCAGCCCCTTCAGCAAAACCCATCAAACACCCAAAGGAAAAGGGTATTTTATAAAAAAAAAAATAAAAAAATCACATGTCCTGTCTTACTAAGACTTTCCTACAGTTTTTCAGAAAAGGCAAGTTGATAAATTCTCTGGGCACAAGTAAAGTTGGTGTAGTTGGAGCAGTTCTCAGATGAGGGTGTGAGAGGGCTCACGGGTGTCAGGAGAAGGCTCCTTGCCAGCCCCAGCAGAGGAGCGAGGACCCATCCAGGGAACGTTCGCTCAAGGGGCAGAGCCGCAGACCTCAACTCCAAGCCAGCCGTTACGAGCCTTCTTTGCTCTTTCTGTGCTCACTGCTTCAGTGGTTTTCTGTCAAAAAATGCTAACAAGCCTTTAAGCTCTTTAAGAGCTTAACAATTTTTCAGTTTGTTCACCAATAGATTTCTTGCAGAATATTTGTTTCCCACGTGCGGTGCTCTGACACCGCGTTCAATCATATTTTCCCTTGATAGATGGTTCAACACAACACAGCTTGGTCAAACCTTTGCCAACACGTCAGTTACATATTTTTCTTACTCTTTAAGAAAGTCTAGCGACAAGTGATTGAATTCAAAGACATTCTGGCCAGAACACCGATCTTAACTTAAAAGGGCAAATGGAACAGCACCAGTAACAGTTAAACAGCTATTGACTTCCTTAAGAGGAAGGAGGAGCTCGCTCAGGATAACGTGAGGGGATTAAGGTAATGACACAGCCTACAGCAGCTGCTGATCTTCCTGTAGCCAGTCTCTTCAAAGAATTGGTATTATCAGGTGTCAGGACAATGCAATTCAAAGTTCTCCTTTTCAACAATGAGATAAAAAGACTTGTGAAAACAGAGAGAAATACGTGGTGCCTTCAAGGCACACCCAAGTTCAGTAGCAGATGAAATGGTGACCCACAGAAGGCAGTGGCTAAACGTAAAGCAGCAGGTAAATCCTGTTCCTGTCAAGAACTTACCCATCATAAGACCGTATAATTTCACTGTACTTGGGCTTGGATCATAAATCATTCACAGTCTGTTTTGCAAATTAATGGGTGAGAAAAAAAAACCACTGTAATTTTTCAAGAGCACAAGCTCCATGGTCAGTATTGTGAGCTGCAGTTACCAGACCAATGCTAGTAAAAACCCCTTATCTTTTTTTCCTGCCCCCCTCATCACAAGTGACCTGAAAGCAGACGAAACACGCCACAGGCTCCAGAACGGCTTTTCCAGGACCTGCTGAACTACCCATGAGCTGGAAGTGGCCAGCAAGCAGCCCCCAGTGGGAGCTCAAAACCCAGCCACGCTTCGGGCTCTGCTGCTTCGTTTGCTCTTCCTGCTCCCAGGTCACCAGAGGCAGAAGAGCTACGGCCACCACGACCAGTTCACAGGGACCATTAAAGAATCCTATATATGCATATGTAAATGCACTGCCCTCCAAATGCCAAAGGCTTAGAAACAGCAAGAGGAAGCGCAGCCCAGCAAAACCAGTGTAAAGGCTTCCTCCCTCCTTCCCCTCCTCCTCCTCTCTTCTCAGGAGGGAGACCACGGCTCACGCCCGAAAGCTCTGGAGCACGAGAGTGACTTACACTGTGCCTAGAAGTTATTTTAAAACGCTCAGTCCTGTAACATGAACTCAAGTCTACAGGGCTCAGCAGAGGAGATTCAAGAGCTCTGTGCCAGAAACGGGAAAGGAGATCGGGAGGGACCCTCTAGAGCTGTTCCACTGTGTGACCTGCTCCCCATCCCCTTTGGCAGCCACAGCCAATTAACACAGCCAATTAACTGCGCCCCTCCCAGACCCGGCCCCCCACCAGCCTTCCTGCAGAAAAGCAGAGCATCGCCCTGTGGCGACCAGCACCTTGTGGGATGATGTCCTGCCAAGTTCAAGGCTTCATTCCTCATCTTTAGTCTTACTTGAAATGTTGTCCACCGTAACTGATGACCCTCCTCACGCCCTGTAATTCTCGCTTCCCAGGACATGATATAGGAGCTGTCACCCTCAGCTGGGACACTCCTGAGCGCAGGGATGGGAACGTTTAGTGGCCTGACCCACACACCTGAAGCTCTCCACTAACCAAAGTCTAGAACGAGAACACACCGTATGTTTTGACCGTCGCAGCCCACCCCCACCCTTTTTTTTTTTTAGTATAGTCCACTTTTAATTATGACACTTAAAAAAAAGAAAAACAACCTAAGCAAAGCACAAAACTTGCAGAATTTGTCTTAGGTCAGTGTTCGCTGAACAGACGGCTCACATACAGATTTCTACGTGTACATGTTACGCTCCCGGGAGCTGGGCAGCATCCCCGTGTGCCAAGCCAAAGAAACACAAGGCAGACACAGGCTGTAAAAATAGAAAAAATTAATAAAGAACCCCAGTATGAACCCCAGAAATTTTAATCAAACTGCTGCCTTTGAGAGAATTCAACCAAAAATATCTGTTGGCTACTTCCAAGAAGCCTCTGGACGTTAACAAAACACCCACGAACAAAGGCAAGAAGGGGCTGATGAAATGCGGCTACGCAGGAAGGTGGACAATGACTAAACTGCCATCAGCTCCGTAAAGTAATTTATGGAGCCCTGGTTTTATTCCTCTTAATTGATCATGTCTCCTTGTATTAAACACCATAAACACATGAGCTTAGCTCTGTCTGAACCATCGGGCGCTGGCTAGTAAATCTGGGAAAGGAACACCGTAAAACGCGAACTCTCGCGCGCGGGAGTTTGCAACAGCACGAGTCCCACCTCGATGGAAACCCGGACTCGTTTAGGACTCCACAGTAAAGGCCTAAATTGCTCAAGGGGCTCTTTAGCACAGTTTTAACAGCGACCATCCTTCTCTCTCGATGCTAATGGAAGAAGCCACTCTGACGCTGATCCCAACTCTTCTTTCCTCCCACCCTTAAGAGCCGAGCAGGCGTGATGTCATTTCTTACAGCAGCATTGAAAAGCAGGTTCCTGAGAGTTGCCAGAGACCAGTAATATCAATATATCTGCTCCTGAAGAAGGGTTTAACATTTAAAAACAACCTGGCTGGTTTGTAACGGACAACGCCTTTCCTGAAGAAGCACGTTTCTGCATTTTCCTGCATTTCCCCTTAGCGGAAACCCCGACGTTGCCACGATCCCCAACGCCGCGGCGTCAGCGCCCGAGCGAGAGCAGCTCAAGAGCTCGTTACATTCCCACGTGCCTCGTGCTGGTTGGACACGAAATGAAGTTAAACCGATGAAGCAAAAATAATCTATTTAATGCTTATGCTATGCGACGCATTTCTATGGGGTTTCTGTTGTTGCTACAGTGCTCCTATTCATTCCGATGCTTTAGCGGTGCAGCTGCAATTTATCAGCCTGTAGTGGAAAATACCTGGCACCTACTTAAAATGCATGGAGCTAGCAATAAAATTAACCTTGTGGCAATTGTTTTCCCACATGTTTGATAGACCAATGTCAGCTCATCTGTTAGAAGGAAATAAAAAAGTCAAGCCTAAATGTACAAAAAATTATGATGGAAGCCTTAAATAAAGCAAGGGTAATGCAAGTTTATTGAGTCAAAAATCAATCAATCAATGAGCGAGTGGATTAGGAGCACCTCATAAGCCCCAAAGAAATAATTTGCCCAAACAGTGGGATTTAACGGCGGAGGACCAAATTCCAACACTTTTAGGAAGTAAGTAATGAAAAATCAATTCAAAAGGAAAAACAGATCAAGAGCCCTGGATTCTGACATGCCGACACATTTATTGCTGAATACCATTTCTTGGCTGACCCGAAAACTTCGGAAGGTGTTTATTTACTTTCAACACCTTCCAGAGATCAATATTTTTAATTTGGATCCGAGTTATTATTTTTCACATCACAGCATCGGGGAGCGGAGTAAAGTGGCTCATATTTTAGTGCTAAAAAGATCGATATGACAGTTTCACCTTCACGGCAGCCCCCCGCCGCCGCCCGGGTGCACATCATAACCCCCGCGGGGGGTGCGGTGCTGCGGCGCGGGGAGCAGGTCATCACCCAGCCCGCCGGCAGACAGCCCGTGATTTAGCTGATCCTGAAGGGCCTGGTGCCCTTAGAAAACCAATCTTGTTTCTCTCACTTTATCAGGCCTGTCTTTTATCCGGTGTACGGGAAGGAGGAGGGGGCAGGAGGAGGGAGAAGAGGAAAAGAGGGAGGGAAGGAGCAGAGTAAAAGACAATCGGTTTCATAAAGCGGATTACGTCCCTCGTCGTAAATGCATCCATTCGTTTTTACCTCCCTTGAACCAGGGCACAGCCGTAATCGATAATTAATTTTCCATACATTTCAAAATATTGTTCTGGTGGCTGAAAGGGGCCGAGCGTGCCGGGGAGAGCAGGAGGGAGGATCTCCTGCGGTAAGAGGCATCGCTCCCGAGCTCTGCTGGCTCCGTTGATCAGCGCTGCTGGGGCGATGGCGGCAGGCCGGGGAACGACGGACCCGGCCAGAAACTGCTGCCCCGACACCTCTTCACTGCAGCGGCTCAGGGACGCGCTGCTGCCTCTCCGAGAGCCAAACGGCGCGTGCTGCAGCCTGCGCTGTCACAGCTGGCTTCGCTCCGCTCCGAGTCCAGCTGCCTCCTTTCTGCCATGGCACACTGGCTCTAGAGGCACCTTCTCCACACGGTCCCAGGGCTTCGCAATTCCCTTTCCCAACGGCTTTCATCCTTACGGGGTGTGACGATCGCGATGCTACACGAACACCGACGTATCGCCACAGAAAAAGGAAGACCATTTTTAAGTACTTCTGAAGAGTATTAGCTGTGGGTTTTACTGTACGCAAGCCAGTGACACGGAGGTCGGGGACGGGACGCATGTGGCATGAGGACGTGTCCATGAGACTCCCAGCCAGCGGGCCTTGGAAGACTCAAGCTTACCTAGGCACGTAGGCGCTGCACAGGGGAGTGCTGCAGGCAGACTATGCTGTAATTACGGACTGAGGAGTGTCCTCGCCAGTGAACTGCAACGCAAAATCAAGGACTAATTGCACACCTCTGAGCTATTTCTTAACAAAATGTTTATGTCTATCCCCAGGAAGTCATTGGTGATACCATAAAACAGCTGTTACTTGCTGTTTAGCAAAGCAATCAGCTCCTTAAAAGGAGAGCTGACAGGAAAATAGGTGGATACCAAAGTGGGGAAAGTATCTACAAGCCAGCAGCATTTATGGGGAAATCTCACACCTTCTTCTTAATATGTCCCAGAAAACAAGCAGCAGAGACAAGGAGGAAATGTGGATGGGCTGCTCAAAGTAATGCATTCTTTTCTTGGTGTAATTAATAGCTCACACTCTTTAAAAGATTGCCTTCATGAAGTTCTATGCTTGGAAGAGTAATAAATGGCAGCCATCCTCCTGGGGTATGCTCCAGAATACTAACTGAAAAGTAAATGCAGGACTATTTCTCCAAATTATGTATCCGAGCTAAAGGTCACATTAAAGGAGCAGCATTATGTAATGACATTCACTGAAAGCCAGGCAGCTCCTGGCTTGCTGACAGAGCACTGCAAAGTCAGAGTAAGGAGACTTCCTGGGACGCAGGGGGACACGCACGGCGATCGAGCACACAGCCCTCCTGATACGCCTCTTCTGCATTCAGACGGACAGACGCCCGCTTTTACATTCACAGGCTGGAGGGTAACAGCGGAGAATCGCAGCCGACTCAAGAGATCCAAACATGTGGGGTCACCCGTGCTTTCGTGACACTGCTTACGTGGAACGGTCCTTGGCTGTTGCTACAAAGCACCCTATTTCCCATCAAATCCCAGAGACCCTGTAAAACGTTCTTGGTTTGTTATCTCTGTCAATCAGAAACCAAAGCACCAATTACAAAATCCCAGCTTTGGATCCAGGGTCAAGGAATGAGATTTTTAACTCCTACACTCTCACTAGGAGATCAGAAAACACAAACTTTAAAACCCGGCTGAGAGCAGCCATCAGATCCTGGCACTCTCACGGGTTACTGGGAAGCCTGGCAGAAGGGCTGCAGAGAACATGGTTGTGAGCTGGTACCCCCCACTTGGGAGGAAGGCTAAAGACTGAGGAGAGGTCCAAGGCTCCCCTGGAAAACATCAACCACTGGATATGCTTTGAGGGAGACCCACACCTTGGAGAGCGCTCTCCAGAGTTCTCCACCCCCTTACCCTGGCTAAGGAGCAGCATCCTTCCCGCCCAGCCTGTACAAAGACGTACCATTCTACCAGCCTGCTAACACCCGCTGCAATCTCTGAAGAAGATTTACAGACACTTTGCAAGTGATATTTTGTTGGCTCACGGTTAAAGGCAAAAAAAATTAAGTAGACCTCTAGTGCATTAGCAATCATAAGGAACACTTGCCAAGTGACATCGCCTCCAGCTCCACAACCTGGTTCAGGATTTGTTTGGACTCACAGACGGGCCCTGTCAGGCCGCCTGCATGGAAAAGGGACTGAGAGTGCTGGAATGCACCAGTGAACTTCAGATCTTAGTGTGCCTGCAAAGAGGGACTGGACTCACTTCAGACAGATGACACAGAGCCAGCCTAGAGTCTTCTGCAGGCGAAGTACCCTGTGGTTTCCTCCCCATCGCCTTGGGCTGGTTCTGTTTAAATGATGAATTTTCAGATGCAGATTTCTCACTGGAAGCTTGAACTCCTCTGAGTCCTCCTGGACCACCTCTGCTGTGAAGGCTACTGTGTAGCACAAGCTCATCTGCTGGCTCAGGGTCCCCTTGCGCTCATCTGAGAAATGACCCGGAAGTGGGCAGAGGTCATGCCAAGTGTGGAAGCCAGCCTCCACAGGAACCAAACTACAGATGGCAGTTCTCACCATCTGCTCATTTCTTTGGCTTATACAGTCCTCCTGGAGCTTCAAGTCTATTGTGACTTCCAAAGACTACAGTCAATCATGGATAAAATATTTTCCAGACATCCAATAAACAGGATAGTCAGCCTAAGATGTGTTATGAGAAGCTAACAAGTGCACCAGGCAATACACGGAAATGGAAGTTTCTTGGACTTGGAAAACCTCTGGTGAACAATAAAGAGAAAAAATACCTAGCCAACTGAAGAACTACAGCCAGGTTCTGACCTAATGGGCATCACAGTCACGGGATAAGATGTCCTGAGTAACTCTTCTAGAGGTTGCTTATAAAAGTTGCTATTTCTCCTGTTTTAATACCCCTTCTACTTTCACTTCTCCCTAGAGTTGAAAATTTAGAATGTATTTTATTTACTCCATGATAACATGTACCCAATATCAGATACAGCTAATCGTCCTTTTGCAAACCTCTGAGGACCTCTTCTCAGGTAGTAGCTTAAGTGTGGATCGTGGAGATAAGCCCTGGGCTCTCTATTTCATAAATGGCAACTGCATGGGAACTACGTGTGTAAACATAATGTGAGGTACATACAACTGCAGCAAGGACAAAAGATTTACTCAGCTCCTGCTGAAGTAAATTCATGACATCAAGTGCAATTGGATTCTACAAGAGATACAAGTTTCTGGAGACCATCTTCAAACCTGCATCCAGGATTCTTCTGCCATGAAAGAAGATCCCATTTCTTTGCATTTACGTATGTACATAATTAAAGTACTTTGTAGGAAACAAATGGAGAAAGTATTAATATGAGTATATTAATACTAGTGAATTCTAAATATCCAACGCAAGGTAATAAATCTGAGAGCAGAGGCAACGATCAGCACCCTTTTATGGATGATGGAAGCAAGGCAGGGAGCGTGAGTAACTCGTTGCCTGTCTCAGAGGTGAGGGCACAAGAGCTGCAGGACCACCAGGAGGTGCCCATGGACACAGCGGCGCTCAGCACCCCGTGGGTTGGGGGATGCTGCTCTGCCAGCTCTGCTGAGAGCAGTTGACTGAAGGAGCACAATGTAAGGATGTGGCTTCTAACGGCAGCTGCAGAACCCCTGCTGGCCTCTTATTCCTAGGAGAGAAGGCCTCATTCTCACCACCAGTCACAACTACCTAGAACGATCTCTCCAGAGCTTGCCAAAACTCACCACCTAAACCCAACCTCTTCCCTGTGGCCGCGCCTGTATCCTGAAGAGCTGCTCCAAGAAGCCTTCCCGGGCAGCGCGAGCTGGTGCCCGACCTGGCAGAGGCAGCGTGAGGCATTGCTGCCGTCAGCGATGAAACCGGCGGAGCCTTCCCACCCAGCCCCGCACTGTGCAGAATCTCCCTCAGGCCTGGTACGAGTTTCTAGAGACCCCAAAAAGCAACCTTTACCTGCTGTAACGGGACCCAGGAGCAATGTAACGGTACGTACCAACACACAAGAGTTTAAGTTTGCATTTTCAAAGTATTCTGATTTTTTTAGTTCAGGTATTTCTCACTCTTCCAAGCCCACTGAAGCTATGTCTTTTTTCATGTCCCTCAAAAAAAATCATTACCATATACATGGAGAAATTACCACTCAAAATGAATTGACAGCAAAGCAGCTGTTCTGCAGTCAATCCTTCCTGGGAAAACAGCAGCCTCCAAGGGATTTTTTCATCTCTTCCTTTGCCATACGCCTTTGAGGCGGCTGACACACACAGGATTCTCCCTCTCTTGTCAAACGACAAGTAGAGGTGCCACCAGGAAGTAGTCCTGGCTCCCCTCTCTAGTGGGTGAGTCTAGGGAAAAGGGGTGAAAGTCTGAGGTACGTGCCACAGATCTAGATCTGATTAAGCAGCTGGCGTAAAGGGTTCAAGTGTAAAGGTTTATCCTCTCTGTTCTACGGCAGCAAGCGCAAGGCAGCCTGTATCCCATAAATTCACTCTCACTTACCAACAAGCAAAGTTAACTCCAGTTTTAAAGCCATCAGCACTTCAGCAGTATTCCAGTTTTGGGGCAGCCAACGGGAAATACTGCACAGCAAGAGCCAAAACAGAGGTATGTAACTCTTGCCCTCTCGGGCCTTTAATTCTATATAATATTGAGATTTTTCTGCTGGTTTTGGAGGAAACAGTTTTTCAATTCTACAAGTATAATTATAACATAAGAAACACCCTATTAGGTATCCAGAATACCATCATGCCTTTCAATGCTACACAGCGTTTTATTTTCATCGTGCCTTAACCCCTCCCTGCCACGCACACACGAGTCCACCGGAGTAATATCTGTTTCCATGCACCATATTAACTAGGGGATTAGGCTGCCGCTCTCTTTGAAAAGTGGTGTGTCAAGAGAAGACATTGGCATAATCTGACGGTGCTGGCATCCGTGCACGCGTGTCTCAGCGGGGGATTTGGCTGTGCTGATCCCACCCAGCACCAGCATTAAGACAGAACAAACCCAAACCACCAGGCAGAGGCTGCTTGAGGAATCAGAGGTCAGGATGCACCAAGGTGCTGCTTCTCTTTTGTAAGAGACACGCATCATCTGTACCAGATCCAAAGCTGGTGCAGTTGGCTCCTTCCATGGAACCCAGTTGTTTTTAAATTCTTACCTGGTAGCTGGGTATCATGGAGACGGGATACTTTAAAATGATCTAATGTTACAGCAACCGCTGTTTAAAAGACAATTTGCATTAGAGAGGATTGTAAGTAATAGTGGTATTTAAATGTGGGATTTATCACTGCAGCCACTTTCAAAGCAAAATGAGTCAATACAGAAATACTCCATCTTTTTTGGAGACCTTTTCAGGAATGCAAGACAGTCGAGGTTGCAGCCTGTTGAGCCTGAGATTAATAAGCCATTATTACAGCTAGCTGAGAGAGACACAAATTCCTGCACAAAAAGTTGGGGTTTGTTTGGTGGCTTGCTTTAGTTTTTTTTCATTAACATTATAATTTACTTTATCTTTTCCCATCCTCAAGGTCCATACATTTCCCAAGCCTTAGTTTGTTCCTGGCATTCCCATACATCACGCATCTGTTCACGCTTCCTTTCCTGACCTGTTCCTTCCTCTGTGGTCTAAACCCCGCAACTGCCCTAATATAAGTGGTCAAACCACCAACTATGAACTTCTAATACAAAGACCACCCAAATTCTCACCCAAGCTTCTGGACAGCCCTGTGTCCTCTGACTTCCACACAGCAAGTGAGCACCTGCTGCTTCAGCCTGCTCCCAGGAACACAGCCCAGTTCAGTACTGGTGTGCCAGGGGACCCGCACACCCGCCCATTCTCACAAATATGTTAAAGACGAGGCTTAATACTGCACAAGACAGACTGACACCTTCCATCATCTTTGTATCGTCAGATGGTCCCTCTTGGATATTCTGATGCGCTTCCTGACAAGTAAAGCTTTGCTCTTTTATTGCCCTCATTGTTGGGAAGAACCTGCATTTGGTTTCCTGTGTTCTCAAATTCCATCACAGGTCCGTGCTCCTGATCAGCAACTCAACTGCTGCTCCTGTCCCCCTTTCCCAGGGCCGGCTTATCGCACTCCAGACTGCCTGAAAATCAGTCACAAGCCTCCCTGCAGGATCTCAGACAGCTGGCACCGAAGCAGTGCCCTGCCCGACTCACCTCAGGACAGAAACTGTCCCAGCCCGAGCACCACCACGCAGCGTCCTCTGCTCTGAGGGGTGCCACGTAAGCGCTGCGCCTCGCAGACCCCATCTGTGCACCCGTACTTGCCTTCCCACCAACAGGATCACCCACACAACCCCATGCTTGGACCATTTTTCCACATACACAACGGTTACAGGAGTGCCTTGATGAATGTGAAATAAATGGCATAAACATGAGCACCTCTTTGGCATTTGGGGTTTTTGTGGGGTTTATTTGTGTTTTGGGGTGTTTTTTTAATGGCTTCCTTGTGCACAACTTCCGTTGACTGATGAAGCGTTTCACAGGATGCCAATTACTACTTACAGCGCAATTTTTTCTATGCTTTTTATGAAATAGGCATAAAAGATACACCTTCTGGTTTAAGGAAAGACACAAGGGATGCCTGGTAACCCTGGTGCAGTAACGACTTCCAGCAAAGACAACAAATGCATTCTGATGAGCAGCTGCGGAGCCTCTCTCAAGACATCAGGATAAATGCTTCTCCACTAATCCTGACCGATGGAGAACGCACAGCCTGAGCGGTCGAACTGCGAGAACACAAAGGTCTGTCCGCTGCGCGCACACTTCTAAACGCCACGTGCAAACCTCCTCTTACCAACAGCCACGAGCATTTCACCCCCAGCATCGACTCCCACCTGATGGGAAGGGACTAGAGGAAACCTTGGGCTGTGAAGGACCGGTGGGTGGTCGGGGAGTAAGGCCAGGCAGTTCTAGAATCAATGGTCATGCTTAGTTTAGTTCATTCAGAAATCAGATTTATTTTTTTTTTCCCCTCCCCTAATGAAATCTGTTTATCTGGAAGAGGCGGGATAGAATGAAACCAACCCAAAACTCCTTTACACTTTGATATTGCACAACCAAAGGAAGGGAACGGACAATACATCCCTTCCCAACCTGGACTTCTGCCACCCACCTCTGGAGACCTGGTATTGATCCCATTCATTCGAAAAACAAAAGCTTGTGATCCAAAGAATTTTTGCTATTAATGTGAATAAATTACTATAAAGTTGGCAACCTGTGCTCAGGGTAAAGGGAAGAATTGAGACAACAGCAACGTTCATGATACAGTGAGCCACTTAGAAAACAGCAATATTTGAAATTGTTTGGACAGAAGCAGCCAACTCTTAGCCAGACTTCATGAGCAAAAATCACTAAATTTGTCAAAATGACTAAACCCCACATTTCCATCTTTTCCTCTTTTGTTTTATATGCTTTGCATGTCAGACAAATTATCAGGAAAATACTCCTTGTGTGACATTTCATTGCTTAATGCTTTACTGGTGCAGTAAAACAAGACAACTGCTGAAATTATAGGAAAATAAATTTGTAATTTCTTCCTCATTTAGCCATTTTTGAAGCTCGTGTATAGGAAAGTCATTAATGTTATGTCCTCCTATCGATGTTCCAAGCCTTTCAAGGGATAACTAATGTTTTTTCTATACTCTTCCATGTGGCCAGTTAAATTAGACACATTATTTCTGTGCTGTTAGAGAACACTGATCAATAGACACTTGGAAGCCCTCTAAAACTAAGTGGAAACACTTCCTCAGTGTCAAGGGTTCTAGTTTGGGTTTGCACATGGCAAATGCTGTTAAATTTAACAGAGAGTAGTAAGCGTGTGTCTGTGGCATCTCAACACCAGCATCACAATCCCTCAACGCTAACTTCTCTTTAGAAGTACCGTAGGACACCGGTTACGTGCTGACCACCGTTGTGGTGGCTCCACGGCAGGAGACGCTGCTGTCTTGCCGTCAGCACTGGGCCTTCTTTAACGGGCTCTTCCCATTGGGAATCACTCCCCTGCCTAAACCCAGCAGACCCCGCTCGCTGAGCCCAGATCGACCTCACTGAGAACCCTGCAGTTCACTTGTCTCCTCCCATGGAGATTAGGTCGCTTACTGCCTTGACACATCGATAGTAATATTTTGAGATCGTGATTTGGCAGCGTAACGCAGCACACCACCTTCTCCTCCTATTCATTTGTTTCCAATTGTGAAAAATCAGGTGCTTTTCCAGCCTTCTTGACCCAGGTAGCTGGGCAGCCATGCAGAGGGACCTGGCTGCCACTTGATGCTCGCAGGAGGGGAGCGAGCAGACTCGTGTATTGCTTTTTTTCGGCTATGAATACTGCATTATAACATTACTTCAAACACTACCAAAGCCATTCGTTTATATCACTAGATAGCATACATGTTCTTTTTCTACAGTCAGGCTGCTCTTATTTAAGAATTAATTCAATGCCTCAGTCAAACACATTAGCGAGTTCCTTAAACAGCGTTTCATAATTTCTAAGGCAATTATTTTCACATTTCCCAATCTCACCGCTTTTCTTGAAAGCCAGAGCTGTTCCAAATCAAACACTTTGTTCGCACAAACAAAATTCCTCACACACATTACTTGAAGAGAGCTGTTAAAACTGTGGCTCTGCCTGAGCAACGTATAAATGGTCCTGCCCTTAGTCCTACTGCATATAAACGCAAACAAGATATCCGATTGCTCTGAACCTTAATGTTATTTAATTTTTTTTTCCAGTAGAAAGACAAAACCTGGCAACTATTCCCCTCGATTTCTAAAGGGGACTCATGTGGGGCTTCGCAAACTTCAAATTAAAGCATTTACTCTGTTATTTGTGCTGGATCTTCAATTACTTCCGTGGATGACACTTTTTCATTACTGTTCTTCCTGTGCCATTAAATATTCAACATCTTTCTGAGCACTCGGTGAAGCTTTACGCAAACCCTCCCAGTCCCCCAGAGCGCTCCTCGCCCCAGCAGCCGAGGCAGGCAGGGACGGCCCATCCCAGGGGCCTTCGGATGCTGGGGACAACCGGACAATGCCTCTGCACGCCTCAGGGAAGGCGGGAAGAACTCCCGTGTCTTAGAAGGGAAGGGTTAGCTCTGAGTAAATACACTTGACAGCACTGCAATGTTCACCAGCGTACGCTCCCCAGATGTGCAGAGCGCAGTCACGGACCAACGCGCTTACAGCTGCCCGCGCCTCGGCGGTGTGAAGAGTTGTTCATCTCTGGCCACGGGCCACTTGTGGGTGAGCTGCGACCAGCGGACACCACGCAGCGCTCTGCTCTCCTTTCTGCTTTTTGGAAAGCTCCCTCACCCCCAGCCCGGCCAGGAGGGCGCTGGCAAGGGAACCACGGCTCCTGCTTTGCCAGCGCTGAGCTGGGAGCCTGAGCAGCCCAGTGCCACCGCACCGGCTGCGGCAGCAACAGCGGCAGCCAGGCGATGGTCACATCCCTGCCCCGGTGTGCCCAGCACGCTGTGCAGGGGCTCGGGGACAGACAGACAGACAGACGGCTCCCTGGCGCAGCAACCTCAATCACGGAGCAGGGACAGGAGCCACAGTCGAAGCTGCGAGCCTTGTGCCTGTCCCAGGGCAGCCTCTGCTCTCGGCTCCTCTGCTCTGCCCAGGAGGTTCTGTCCTCACGCCTCAGGAAGATTTGCTGTGCTCTGGGACTTCAAACAAACTTTACTAAAATAAAATAAAAAGCCTGAAAACAGGACTTTTACTCAAGTGAAAAATCCCTATTAACCACGTTTTCCCTCAAAATTCTTTATTATTTGCATGTAACAGTTCTATGTATCAAACTGAGTTATACTCACTCTTCAAGACACGATAAGGAAGAATAAATTTAAAGAATTATGAATTATTAAAAAAAATAAAGAAAAAAGCTAAATAAAACTTCTGAACCATCATGCAAAAGCAGGCATCAAACACAAAGCTGCGAAGGGCCCTCAGTTAAAGCCTCAGGAATCTCTCTGCAGTGTCACCGAACTGTCAGAAGCAGAGTTGTCAAATAAATGGAATATGATTGAGAAGATTTACTGCTTTGAGGTATGCATTGAGCCACCCAATAATGCTTTCCATAAATCATTGGACAAATCACTTTAAGAGCACACAATAATTAAATATGCAACAAGGCAGAAGCAAACAAAACCTCAACACGCTCCTCCACTGGAGCGAGCGGCTCTCCTCCGCCGCTCGTTCCCCTCCCCGTGAGCTCGGAAGGCAGGGAGCGCCTCAGAGCCCGCGGCACCACGGTCACCACAGCGCTGGCCGGTGCCGAGGCACAGCAAAGCGCCGCCCTCACAGCCCAGCACCTTCCGACCCACAGCCCGAGCTCCAGCAGGAGCCCCGGGTCATCCCCACAACACCAACCACAGAAAGGGAAACAAAATCTGAACTGCTGTCAACCATGAAAACTCCTGAAAAGCCAGGGAGGGCATGCGGGGGCCAAGCAGAATGGTCCAATTGAGGTGTTCTGGTTTAATTCACCATTCCCACCTTCACTGTCCTCACGACCTGCTGGCTTCCTCCAGCACAGGCAGAGAAGTTCTGCTCAGCAGGACCATGTCCCCACACTGGGCAGTGGTGCTCAGCCCCACATCAACCGCTCGCCATGACCCAGCTCGCCCACACATTGGCCGAGGCCTCATTCAGTTCTTGAATACTTGGTTCAGTTTTAGCCCCTCGCTCCCAGAAGGACCTTGAGGGGCTGGAGCGTGTCCAGGGAAGGGCAACGAAGCTGGGGAAGGGTCTAGAGCAGGAGTGTGGTGAGGAGCAGCTGAGGGAGCTGGGGGTGTTGAGC
>JAVSBS010020023.1:0-13199 GCA_033124195.1 Coracias cyanogaster
CTGGGTGGTTGGAAACGTATCCAGTGCCCCATGCACCCGTCCAGAACACCATCCTGTGCCTGGAGAAACAAGTCCTCAGGTGACATGGCACCCCAGAGAGGACTGAGTCAGACAATGGGACTCACTTCCGAAAGAACTTCATAGAAACCTGGATGGAAGAACATAGCATTGAATGGATCTATCCACATCACTTACCACGCACCAGCTTCTGGAAAAATTGAAAGGTACAACAGACTGTTAAAAACTACATTGAAGGCAACGGGAGGTGGAACACTAGGACGTGCATCTGGCAAAGGCCACCTGGTTGGTCAACACAAGGGGGTCTGTCAATCGAGCTGTCCCTGCCCAGTCAAAACTTCCACATACTGTAGACGGGGATAGAGTCCCTGTAATACCCATGCGGAATGTTTTGGGAAAAATGGTCTGGGTCAGTCCTGCCTCAGGCAAAGTCAAACCTATCCGCCAGATTGCCTTTGCTCAAGGACTTGGGTGCGCCTGGTGAGTGAGGCAGGAGGATGGAGAGGTCCAATGTGTGCCTCAGGGGGACTTAATTTTGTGGGATAATGGTCAGTGAACTATATTGTATTTTGTTGATTGTCAAATGGCTGTGGGGCCTGACGTAGATGGTATAGAACAAGGGGTGGACAATATCCTGGTTCAGACAGGACAGAGTTAATTTTCAGCAGGATTTGGGAGGGAGCCACAACCATGCTGACGTCATGCCACCCAGGGCTGGTCCTGAGCCGTTGGAAGCCGGGTGAGCTTGATATCTGTTGTTTTGTACCTTGTTTTTCCCACTGCTGTTTCTGTTGTTCTGGTTGTTTCTTGTGTGTTACCATATTAAATTGTCTTTATGTCAACCCTGGTGTTGATGTTTTCCCATTTTCCCTTCCTGCTTGGTTGTGGGGTGGCAGTGGTATGTGGTCCTGAGGCCCCGACAGGGCCTAAACCACCACATATCTGAAAGGATTTATTAGGTTTTATAGAATAATTATAAATAAACTGTTATTAAAGAGAAATTACCATTGCATTTGCAATATTTGCAGTTTTAGAATCTAATTTCAATTACTATTCTTGCTCTCTTTTAGGAATCTTCTTGTCTGACTATGTTCAGGAATCTAAACAATACAGAAATTACTAGTGACAAGCTGAAAATAACCTCTGATTGATAAATTGCTTTAATATCTTACATCTGGAAAGAGTCACCCAGCAAATACGTAGCTCTTGTTCCATTTCTCTTAATATATTTGATTTTACAGTCTTCCAGGCAAGTCATAGCAGAAATAAGGCTACTGTAAGTCATCTCTCCATTCGGGACAATAAATTAATGATGTAGTCTGACAATAGGGTAAACAAAAATAAAACAGAAATGACCAGGAACAGTCCTCTGTTACCCTCTTTTAAGTGATCTCAGCCTTGTGCCAATGACTCATTTCCAGAGAGAAATTCAAATTGAATATACTAACAGAAAATCAAGACCAACCTCAAAGAAGGGTCCTGGTGAGATGTAATTTTGTATGAGTTGTACCTTCAGCTACAGTTGCATCTTCAGCATCTTTCATGACAAATGTTTTCCTAACTCTTTTTTTTCACTAACTCCAGTGATGGAAAGCTTCTACCACAGTCTATTTCACTACCTGATACTCATCTTATTATATATTATTACTCATTTTAGTAAGTTTTTCTTAGTGTTCATTCCCAGTCTCAAGATTTCAACACATTAATTGTTGAATTCGTCACAGTAATGTAAAAATGGTTTATTCTTTCCCTCTTCAAATCAATCATGTATGCATTTCAGCAGTATTTACCTGTCTCCTCTAACTTTTCTCCAGTTTAAACAATTCTAGTTCTTCAGTCTTCCTCACAGGCCATTTTTTTTTTCAGATCAGTTTCTCTGCTGTCTTCTGAATTTCTGCAAATACTTTCTGCAATTAATTTACACGTTTTCTCCAATCTGCTACTCCCAATTGTGTTTTATGTCAAGTCTAACATCCTTTCCACTTTTAATTGAAAGATTCCTCACATCTTTTTCAGATTGTTTCTGTTTGTATTCTATAAGGCACAATGTCTTTTGTAACAACATGGGTGTTGACTCATGTTCAGCTTTGATAGTCCAATCTTCTCTCACTTTATCCTTTTTAGAAGAATTAATATGAATTCGCCATATATACAATTCATATGATTTTCCCAATATATAATTCACGTGTCTGAGCCTTCTTTCCCAAAGTGCATTTGTCCCTGTTAAATATCAGTTTATTTTTTCTGACCATGTTGTCAATTTGTGAACATCATTTCAAATTCTGACCCTGTTCTCTGGAATACTGGGAGTGTTGCCTATGTTTAGTTACTTTTATATTTGCAAATTCAGTAAGCACTTTCCCCATTTCACCATCTTCATCAATAATAAAAAAAATATAAATGGTGCCGTATTGCCAATTGTATGAGGTTTAACAAAGCCAAGTTCTGAGTCCTTAACTTCAGTCACAACAACCCCCAGCAATGCTCCAGGCTTGGGGAAGTGTAGCTGGAAAGCTGCTTGGTGGGTGGTGGTGGACAGCTGGATGAACATGAGCCAGCAGTGTGCCCAGGTGGCCAAGAAGGCCAACAGCATCCTGGCCTGTATCAGAAATGGTGTGACCAGCAAGAGGAGGGAGGTGATTGTGCCCCTATACTTGGCACTTGTGAGACCACACCTTGAGTACTGTGTCCAGTTTTGGTCCCCACAGTACAAGAAAGACACTGAGGTGCTGGAACAGGTTCGGAGAAGGGCAATGAAGCTGGTGAGGGGACTGGAGAATATGTTTTATAAGGAGCACCTGTGGGAACTGGGATTGTTTAGCTTGGAGAAAAGGAGGCTGAGGGGAGATGTCATTGCTCTCTACAACTACCTAAAAGGAGGTTGTAGTGAGGCTGGTGTTGGTCTCTTCTGCCAGGTGGCTAATGAAAGGACAAGAGGTCTTAAGTTGTGTCAGGGCAGGTTTAGATCAGGAAGAAGTTCTTCACTGAAAGAGTGATTAGGCATTGGAAAAGGCTTCCCGGCGAGGTGGTGGAGTCATAATCCCTGGAGGTGTTCAAAAAACGGGTAGATGTGGCACTTTGAGACATGGTCTAGGGGTTAGGGAGATGTTTGAAGAAGGTTGGACTAGATGATCCTAGAGACCTTTTCCAACCTGAATGATTCTATGATTCTATATGCACAACAGAATGGTGGTCTGCATGTAATGAGTTGGTGCCTAGACGGTGTTGAGGCATCCACTCACGCTGTGGTTGCTGGGCACCTAGAAAAGTGTCTCCGGTGCACAGTTCCATAGCCAGCCAGCAGTGACAATGGAATGTCTCTGCAATACAGTTCTTGAGATCCCATATATCCCTCTCACCCCATTCCTAACTTAATACAAATATAATTTTTATCTTGTCTTAGGTCCTGATCCTGGTTTTTTTTGCCTTCAGTTTGGTTCCTGCTCCAAACAAAGTCTAGTACCCTCCTGCTACATATCCCAGTGCCTTCTTGCTGTGCTGTCTCTTTGGCTTCCTCATTTTCATCTTGGTTTTTGCCCATGCTTTTTTCTCAGGCTATGAAGTTGTGCAAAATTACTCCAATTATTGACCATGCCTCTGACTGTCCAAATGCTCCTTTGGGTAGAGGAAAGTTTCTACATCTTCATTTCTAGGTCATGATAAAGCTTTGTTGTATAGCATGCCTTCTGACCAGAGCATACCTCCTGACTATAACAACATTTTGGATCACTGTCCAAGGTCTTACCACCAGGCCTGACTGCTCACCCTCCACCTTGCAATACACATAAGGTAGAAACCTAAATCTATGCTTGTGAGATCAAAGCAGTGCGATACATACTAGTTTCTTAAATGACAAGTTTCATACACTTGTTTTCAGATTGATGTTTTAAAATACATTAGGTTCAGGAGAGTAACAAATAATTAACTATCAGTATATTATAGCACACAGAACTCTCATTTTTTGGACATGTACATGGCTATATACACATAGAGAAACATAGACATGCATGCACATATAGAGATCTATGAAGAATCATTATTCCACCTATAAAAAATGATTCATTATTCTGGAGACTTGTGTTTTCATGAGGACTGATACATAAATGCACATATAAGCACATACTTCCCACATAGTATCTAAATGCTGGCTTGGAAGAACCCCTTCTAGGGTTCTGTGGGACTACACATTAGTCTTCTGGTCCATGATATGGCCAGTGACTTGTCATCAGTGTTCTCCCACACACAGTAGGAGTGGGTTTTAGCCATATATTTGATTTATTTGCTTTAATGATTAAAAATATCATCTGCACATCAAAGACACTTTGTCACTGTTTGAGTTTTCCAAACTGTGATGTGTGGGTGGATATTTAGAGCTGAGCCAACAGTGCTCCTGCTTTTAAAGACTTTATAAAGCAAAGGCTATTCCAACAAATTATTATTTGGAATAATGTGTTTTTAAGTTATGTTTGCATTTGAGAATTTGATCTGCAGAAGTGTGATCTTCTTGTGTACCTCTTGTCAGTTCAACTTTATCTAACATACGATAGGATATTGTACTCTGTCAAAATATAGGCCTAATGCTCCTAATCAGTCAGGGAAATGACAGAGAGCATGTGCCATGGTTTTACAAGCACAGCAGCAAGTACAAACAAAAGTACTTTGTGTTATCTGGAGAAAACACAGTCACTGGGGTAAGGATGAAGATAAATTGTAATGCCTGATAATTTGAACAGAGGAAGCTGCTTCCCTGCATGACTAGTACTGGTGGTTGCATCGTTCTGCAGAAAAGGGTGCCTGGACTTGCCTGGATTCTCCATGACTTTCCCAAAAGATGGTGAATTTGATCCTCAAGTCAGGGCTTTGCTCTCCCTCTTCTGTCTCTTTTCTTATTTCACTAATATTTTCAGAAGGAGCTAAGAAACTTGCATGATTTCCAGTGGGATTTCAAACTGTCATCAGTAAGCTTCCCATTACAGTGACTTTTCTTACAGTTAAAATACCAGCTATTCCAGGCAGTAGGACCTTGTCTCGCTCTTGCTCGGCTGTGTCTACTGCAAGATGTACGTAACAGCTTCTTACTGTTAACCTGCAAGCCAGGACAGGCATCAGTCTTCTCAAACTTCATGGAATCTGATCCATATTCCGGAAGACTTCTGTTCCCAAGACTTACTCTCATAAATCCAGGAATTAATTTAAATAATTTTAAACATATTGCTTTTATGTTAATAAAAAAACCTGAAATTTGTTTCCAGACTGATTCTAGGGAAGAAAGCTGAAGTGGAAAAAAGGAAAGCTTTTTTTTTTTTTCAGAATGTTCCTGTACGTTTTCTTCTCATCCACATGAAAAACAATTGCACACTAGAAGTCAAATATTACTATGTTTAGAGAAGGAGATATGTCTGGGAATGTTCTTTCATTTTCAGAAATAGGAAGAAAAAATAAATCAGCATGAAAAAAACCCCACAATTAAAAGGTTAGTTAGACAAATAAAAGAAACCATGTTTTGTTTTAATTTTGTTTTTTAAAATGGCACTGTTAGAAAAGCTCTAATATCTGTTAAAAGAATTACAACAAAACAAATGTTACTTTTAAAATAACGTTTTGCAAATCTTTTACTTGAACATGGAAGCACAGTACTGTTGCTTAAAATATAATGCAATAAAATGTTTTCTCAGGTGTATAGCAAAAGCAGCAGTGAGGAAAGCCATCATGTGGGGAAAAATTATAGTGTATATATGTATATCTTGATGTTTTTTAAATCTCAAAATTCTCCTTGAAGAAAATCAGCATAGCTGGTAGTGGGCATCCTTAAGAATGAAATACCGTTGCCAGAAAATAAGTCATTGTCTTAAAATAAAAACTGAATAGCTATATTTTTCTCTTTTTCAATACTTTCATTTGAAGCCAATTTGTACTGCAACCTTATTAGTTGTTTAAAGTAGAAAGGCCTGTATCATGTCTGAAATGTGCTTAAATTTTCTTACATGTCTGAAAAGTTTTTCCTCTTAAGTACCTATAAACATATATTTTTGTAATAAAGAAAAGGAAATCCATTAACTGAAAACACATTTATTAATATTTTCACTACTATTTTTCCTCTACTATTCAAGCTTTCCTTGAAGCTATAACCGGTATGTTTGCCTTCAGTTAGGAATAAGGATTGACAGTTCAGCTGAAGCCTGTATGTTCTTATATGATGAAACTATGTGCTGGTGACTTAGATCAAATGTAGAGTAGCAATCAGATAACAGCTGAAAGCAAAGAAACTAATGTCATCAATGAATACTTACCCTCAGCTACTGACAATAAGGACACAGCTTATAGCAGAATGCAGGAAATCCCCAGTGATTTATGATTTACCATAATGGCAATAAGATGGCTGAATTTGGAAAGCTCCAGGTTTCTAATTTTGAATTTATTTATTAGTTTACTAATGTCATTATTCCTTGATAAACCAAGTCAGTGCAGAACTAAGATATGTAACTATGATACTGATTTGGATATTTTAATTATACAAGATGGCTGAAGGAAAAAAAAGTGCGTAATTGTGAGTTTATCAAACTTCAATGAAATGGAAGGGTTAATTCAGCTAAGGCTTGAGACTAAGGCTCTGGATTTCAAAACAGCAGACCACAAAGAAAGAGTTAATGGTGCCACCTGGACTGACAAAGCTGATGTGCTTTATTTTAGAGGAGGACTAAGCAAGGAGGAAATTTGGCAAGAAAATCTAATGGACCACTAACCTTGCCAAGAACTGTATCAGGAAAAAGGAGAGAATGTACAAGAAATGAGCATATGAGCCTTACAGCTTTGATTTCAGAATGTGAGAGCATAAATTGAGAAGTGTAAAAAGAGACTTGCCAATTAAACTTTACAAAACTGTTAAAACAGAGTTCATAAAATCACCTTACCATAAAAGCAATTGACCATGTCAAATCACACAGCAAAGGTGCTAAGTAGTAAACTAACTTAGTAACAACCCCCAGATGAGCTGAATATTTCACTTAGTTTTGAAAAGGAAGGGTAACATTGACTGGAAGGAGAGGATAATGTTGGGAAGAGAGGAAGGAAAGTGACACAGGTATGATAATTGATGGGAATAAGGGCATGGAAGCAGACAGTACTGAAACCCACTACATTCATCTCCCTTAGGAACATCAGCTCCAGTGAAGGTGAATATCTGGTTTCAGTCTGATTGCAGATGCATACAGCAGAGCTAGGGAGAGAGTGTATCATATTAGATTAAAAGTAGTAGTAATGTGTATATATAAAAAAGGTAAGGAAGTGATCCAGGCAGTTGCGTTTGCTCTGATAAGTTATTTGTTCTGAGCAACATGGATAGATTTAGGAAGCATTTTGCAAGGGACAATAATTAAAACAGGAATGTTAAAGAAAACTGTTGCAAAGAGCAATGCAGATTTACCAGAGTGGTAATGTGCCAGACTAATCCGATAACTTTGTCCAATATAAAAGCTTTTTTTCTAGGTAAGATAATATAATAGGTCTTATCTGTCTGGATTTTTTCAACACATTTGATAGGGTGTTACCTGAAAAGTTACTAGTTAGATGGAGTTGCTAGGGATAAGAACAAGAACGTAGAGGTAGGTAAGGAGCTGGCTGAAGAGAAGATAACAACACATCATTTTGACTGGGAGGAGATTTCAAGTCCAGTTTCTTATGGCTAGCCTTTGAAACCATTTCAATATTTTTATTGGCAAACATATATTAGAACACACTGATACACAGGAGACATATCCCTGATACAAGAATTCATTGGGAGGATGTTGAGACTGCATCATCTGGAAACAAACCATGGCTAAAATGAAAGTTCACGTGGACAGGAACTAATAACAAGAATTTCTCACGTGGGAGCTTGACAATTGTCAGAGTACGCTAAAGGGCTCCACCAGTAACATGCACCTTGTGCCTTAGTCATAAATCACATAAAATAAGTGGAGCAGAGCATTAATGTCATCCACTATGATGTACTGAGAAAGTCACACTTCATGTCCTGTGCTCAAGTTCTGGTTAATGACTTTCAAAGCAAATGAGACCAAATTCTAAGGGTTCAGCAAAGGAATACTGCTGTCACTGGAGGCACGGACAGTTTGTGCAGGGAGCAAACACGAAATTTGTCCTACAGTCTGGGAGAATGAAGACAAGAATGGGACAGGATTGCTCTTCATAGAAACAAAGATGGTGAAGGACTATATGATTTAAACAAACTCTGTAAGCGTAAGAACCACTGGAGATGGTCTGGTTATCAATAAAGACAGATTGGAGAACAGAAGAAGGATTTTTGCCTCCAGAAAAAGCAAGTTCTGTGACGGCCTTCTAACAAAAGGGAAAGGGGCAAGAACTGCCTAGCTACAAGGTGATTTACAGCTCACTGAAAGGCACTGCTGCATCAATGACTCAGTTGAACTCAGCCTCATTTTAACATTTGCCTAACCTATCAGTTACAACCCTGCTGCATTCCACCCTACCCTCAGCAGATAAAACCTTTGACAGAAATAATTAATATCTTTCTGGCTCCAGAACTTCCTCAGATTTTAGTGCAGGTTTATGTTGCTCTGCAGTATCCATGTTCAAATACCATCTCTCTAAAGTGGAGTCACCCACTGGTGAGAAAATGCATTTTTTAGAAACCTTCCAGCTATTGTAAGCCTTTTGCTAAATCTTTTCCTGAATAAGTGTTTTTTTCTTTCCTAAAGGCCTTACAAAAGCCAGGTGCTGGAACATGCCTGATAACAACTAGGGAATTATCAGAGATCTATCTGAGGACTACAGTCCTATACACAAACCCATGAAACTATCTATAAAACTAATGTTGGTTTTCAGATCATACACTTCTGAATTTGAAATAAAGGAAAATTAAAAAATAATGAAATGCCTTGCTGGAACAAATGGAGACTTGATTTATGAATGCTCCTTTGTACTTTTATGAAGAATGCCACATTTCAAGACAATGTGAGGAAACTGGTCCTTTTTTGAGTACTTATAAGATTCAAATTCTGAACAGAAAATGGTGCTAAAAATAATTACAATATTTGAGTGAGCTTGAGCTACTTCAATATATTCTTTATAAAGTAGTGTTTCAATAATATTTGAAGTAACAATATAAGGCGTTGACCTATTTTAATTCTTTGAGGGAAGATAGAATCATGATGTGGCCGTTGAATTCTTACCTTTAACTAACTCAGTTGGTCCTGAAAATATTGAATGTCAAATGTCAATTTATGTTCACTTTCTGTCTTCAAAATTCTCTTCTTCTTCATTGGAATGAAATTAAGAATTTTAAAACTTTTTTTCTAATCTTTGCATATCCAAGACTTCAGTATAGACATGTCCTGTGTAAAATACAACTCTGAACTTTTAATCTATGAGGTGATAGGAATATTGCTTTCCTCAGTGCTAAAAACAACATTACTGAAGTGAAGAAAGTTTAACTTCAGTCTATGGAAAAATGTCCTGTTTTGACATGTCAACAATAACCAGAAAAAAAACCCCAACAAAACCCATTTTCTTAAAATGATCCACAAAATTTCTCAGGATCTGTTGCATAAGCATTGGAGATCTGTAAACTGGTAAATAAACACTACTGAGGCATGTGGGACACATGCTTGGCATATTCTGCTATTACAATATTTTGTAGAGAGCTTTTGGTCTTGGTCACCTCACAGACTCCCAGGTAATCCAAAAAAATGTGGTTTGCTGTGCTTTATTACCAATGTACTTTAAAATTTACTATGAAAATAGTTCCTTCCATTAAATCAAGAAAATAGAATGTTAAATATGTACAGGAATAGTTGCCAGATGGCCAGAGCGATAGTCTGGAGCTACTAAATCAAAACATTCTACTTTATTAGTTCAAGGCAAATACGTATTTTTTAGGCACAGCCCTAAGTCAGGAATTTAGCCATAAAACACCTCCAAGCTCCCCAAGAGACAGGCAGGAAAGAACCCATTTAATCCCTATTAACTGAGATTTCTCTGTGTTTGAGAGGGAGCTTTTTCTTCCTCTGTTTCCCATTTCTGTGATCTAAGGTACAGCACAGTTGCAGAGGGTATCTCTGAGAATTTAGCTTCAAATTCTCTGGCTGCTTCTTCTAATTTATTCTAAATTAGCAAGATTTTTCATTTATTCCTTTGCCCTCCTGTCTTATTTTCTGGGCTTGATTATTTTGTCCTAAACTTTCAATTGGCTGCCTTGGAGCTGTATCATCAATCTTTGAGAAATCAATGCCATAGAAAGTATCACTTCATGACATTATTGACACAATGTTCCTTCAGATTATTATCTATTATTGACTTCTCAGGTAAGCAGTGATGAACTCACAACAAGAAACCTGCGGTCAGTCAAGTGAAACTTCAGGGATGACTGATCAAGGGATCAGGAGCACAAGTAGTGATCTCTATCTCTCCAGTTTCAGGGAATAATGAAGGAACAAACAGGAAAACTCATCAGATCAATACCTGGCTCCAAGCCTAGTGTGACCAGCAGGATTTGGATTTTTTTTTGATCAGTTTATACAACACCAGGCCTGCTGGCAACCGGTGGCATACAGCTGTCTCAAAGGGGGAAGAAGATTTTTGCACAGGAGTTGGCCAGGCTCATTGAAAGGACTTTAAACTGGGTTTAAACTAGATTTGAAGGGGGAAAGGGACAAAACCTAGCTTGCTGGAGTAACCTGAACTTCTTCTTTAACAAGGTGACCTGCTTAGTGGGTGAGGGAAAGGTTGTGGATGTTGTTTAACTAGCCTTTAGTAAAGCTTTTGACACTTACCCACAGCACTCTCCTGGAGAAACTGGCTGCTCATGATGGCCATATGTTTTGCTGGATAAATAATTGGCTGGATGGCCAGGCCTAAAACATGGTAGTGAATTGAGATAAGTCCAATTGGCAGCTGGTCACAAGCAGTATTCCTCAGGGCTCAGTATTGGGACTGCTTTTAATACTTTTATTAATGATCTGAACAAGAGAATTGAGGGCACCCTCAGTAAGTTTGCTGATGACACCAAGTTTGGTGGGAGTATTCATCTGCTTGAAGGTAGGGAGGATCTACAGAAGGATCTGGACAGGATGGATTGATGGGCTGAGACCGATAGTGTGAGGTCCAACAAGGCCAAGTGCTGAGTCCTGCCCTTGGATGACAGCAACCCAATGCAGCCGCTACGGGCTTGGGGAAGAGTAGCTGCCGGACGGAAAAAGACCTGGGGGTGTTGGTCAACAGCTGGCTGAATATGAGCCACCAGTGTACCCAGGTGGCCAAGAAGGTCTACAGCATCCTGGCTAGAAATAGTGTGGCCAGGAGGATGAGGGAAGTGATTGTCCTGTACTCAGCACTGGTGAGACCACCCCTCGAGTACTGTGTTAAGTTTTGGGCCCCTCACTCCAAGAAGAACATTGAGATGCTGGCGCATGTGCAGAGAAGGGCAACAAAGCTGGTGAAGGGACAAGGGAATAAATTTTAGGAGGACCAGCTGAGGAAACTGGCATTATTTAGCCTGGAGAAAAGGAGGCTGAGGAGACTTCACTCTCTACAACTACCTGAAAGGAGATTGTAGTGAGGTGGGGGTCAGTCTTTTCTCCCAAGTAACAAGTGATAGGACAAGAGGAAATGGCCTTAAGTTGCACCAGCAGAGTTTAGATTAGATATTAGGAAAAAAATTCTTCACCAATAGGGTTGTAAAGCCCTTGAAGAGACTGCCCAGGGATGTGGTAGAGTCACTATCCCTGCACGAATTCAAAAGATGTGGTCTTGTGGGACAATGTTTAGTGGTGACCTGGCAGTGCTGTGTTAACAGTTGGACTTGATGATCTTAAAGGTCTCTTCCAATCAGAACAATTCTTTGATTCTATGTACATTTCATTTACATTAACAACTTAGTGTAAATAAAATAAAACCAAATCCTTATTTAAATGTTCAAAGTAGATCTTGTGCCTTGGTAAAAACTGGAATATTCAGATGTTTTCCAACCCCCTTAGAAGCAGCTACTTCAAAATATTTTCCAAACCCACAATTTTTTTATTGTGCCCCATCTATTAACACAGATTTATTTTAGCATGACTCATTAAAGAAAAATAATCAAATACTTCCCTGCCCCACTCGTGAACTACTGAGGGTTGTTCACCCACTATGTAACGTTTCATTGAAGAGAATGTCATGAGTAATGTCAGGTTAATGATGTAACTGGTCATTTATTGATGCTTACTTTTCAGTACAGTAAAAATATTGCTGCACAAATTAATTTTAAAGTTGTAGTACTCCTTTGACAAAATCGCCATCACAGATGATTCAACTGTTATTTGCAATCAGCAATTCATAACCCCCCAACATACTATTTAGAAATGTAGATTAGTCTGCCTTCTCTGAAAGTTCACATAATTAATTTTTCTCTCTTGAGAAGAGAGATAATTTTTTCCCCTCTCTTTTCTTCAGAGCTGCCTTCCATCCATCTGGACCCTGCACTGTTGCCTAGTGTTATTCTGTCCCAAAGACAGCTTCTGCTTTTGCTAAACTTCAGGAGGTTTTGTCATCTGTAGATTTAACTCTAGGCGTATAATTATTTTATAGGAGGTATCAATTTATTAGAGGACCCAAATTAGACCATATGAATCTGCTCTGAAGGCCATGCCTATGCAGCAAATGAAGATGTAGTTGCAATTTGTGCTAGTGTTAACCAAGTAAGGCCATGCAAAATGTAACAGCATAGGTTTCAGTATAGACTAACATCCCTGTGGACTGACTCTGTGAAAATCCCTGGCAACAGGCTATATTCACACATGCCACATTGCCGTCTGCACACACAGTGCAAGGACATCCTTAGCCTATAAGCAATAGTGCTTGTATAAACCAAAAGAAACACTGCTTGTGGGGAGATTATGATATTCGTAAGCACATACTGTTTCTGCCATCTTGTTTCCACAGAATTTTCTCAAAGTCTCACAGTACTGGATAAGCCCAGTGATTGAAGCACGTATTAAAGAGAAAAGGAAATAACTTCTACAAATCCCTTTATCAATACTCACCACTACTTAGTGATAGGCCAATTAAATTGATGAACATGAGCTGGAAAAAACAAGTCAATATAAATACAATTTCATCAGATATGTTCTTGCTTTTGAAAATAATGTTGTTTGATCTTTTTTTTTCCCTGGTAGCTGCTTGTTTTATTC